>PVJD01016614.1:0-20373 GCA_004026545.1 Mormoops blainvillei
TTGCAATATATGGCTTCTTTGTGTATCATGCACTAAGGTATCCAAGGTCAGAAATGCCAAAGCTCTCTTCACCATTGGATATTGCCAATGGAATAGTTTAAAGCAAAACCCCTCTTTTTGAGCAAGACCTCGAACTTGTTTCTTTCTTTTGAAAAATTTTCCTTTTGAGTTTCTCTTTGAGACTTTCATCTGAAGCTATTCTGTCTTCTGAGATGCTGTGCTGTGTCATATAAAAAAGCATGTGCTGTGTGCTGGGTTCCATCTCCTTGAAGATGGCTTTCCCCTGCTGAGTGTCCGTGGTGAGGTGGGTCTGCATTTTAATTTCAATGGACTCCTTCAAATGGAATCTTAGAACAGATCAATCTTTAAGTGAAAACTTAGCACAGTCACTTTTTAAATTCATCACAGATTATTTGTAATTAAAGAAGTACTTGATGGTTCCTTGTTTTTAACATTGTTGGAAACATTGCATTTTGGGGTATAGTAATAGATGTACATTTTTAAATAAGTGAAGTTTTAAAAATTTCATATGAAATTTACTGTTATAATTAAACCCAAGAGTAGCTGCTTTTTTTCTACTGCTTACCTATTATTTTCCAATTATAGGCCTACTTGTAGTACAACTTTGACATAGGTACTCGAGAATTAAAGGCTGCAAAGGGATTCGACTAATAAAAACACAAGTACATTACTTCCTATAATTTATTTAAAGAAGTATTTTTATTTTAAATTTAACACTTCCAGTTTTTAAAAAGATGAGTCATTTCCTCTGTCTGGGGGATGACTGAGTGGTGAAGTCTGGCTAAATATGTTAAGGTCACAGACATTTGTTAGAGTACAGAACCCAAGTTCAGTTTTGAATTTATCGTTACTTTAAAATAAGGTGATGATGTTATTAAGATAAACCAATGAAGTTATGACTGATTTAGTAGGTAAAAATTTACTTTTTTTCCCATTATTATCTCTAGTAGAAACAGGTGTTATTCCAAGCCTTGGGTTTCTGAAATTCTCTTCCATGGGTCTGCAATGAGCCTAAATTCTTAGTAAAGCACACCCTCCTTGCTTAATTTTTGGTCAGTTTGCATACAGTCACAAGAATTTAGGTTGAAGAGTGATGTCAATAGCTATAACAAAAGGGTCATTAAAGAAAACTTATACATCTATCCCAATCTTTAAGTTAGCATTTAATTTGGAATTGACCTACCCAACTTAATAGCAGTTGTGAACTTGAGAACGTTATTCTCCTTCAGCTTCACGATTCTCATCTGAACAAAGAGGGTTTATAATACCTCCTTTATTTATTTCCTGTGAAGACTCTACTAAAAAGCAATTGAATGTACAAATATTTGAAAAATTTATCAAATAGTTTATAGTCACCAAGCATATGGTTTGTTTTTTCCCCAAATTCCCCATATTATGCCCCTTTCCTTCCCTTGGAAGAGAAAGAATTTTTTTTCCTCAATGTCATTCATTTCTTGATTAAAGATGATTTGTTAAAATCTACAAGGATGTGTGATAGACAATGACAGGTAATGACAGGTAATGACAGGTAATGCCAACACCAAACAGATCATGATCTGTGTAGACTATCGACTCTATTAGGCAAGATACTCTTCTGCATTCACATGTATTACCCACACGATGAGACAGGGCAATTTTTATTTCTTTAGTAGATAGATAACACAATTTACTGGAAAAGCCCACAGTAAGTTTGTAGGTGAGGTAAGTTTTGCAGGTGTGGTGCTGGACTCATTGGGAGTTCAGTAATCACGTGGGTGATGCAGAGACAGGGTTGTTTGTATACAGGGGAGCAAAGGGGGACAGAATTAAAGGATGAGAGAAATGAGGATGGAGACAAAGCAGAGGCAACAGGAGATGGAGGACGGCTGTCCTATCGATAACATTGCTTTTCTCGTGACCGCTGAAGTGATTGGACTTGCAGAACGCTTGTGGTGAGTGAGTTTTTGTGGATCCCAGACAAGTGACATGTCTTGATCTCTGTCAGGCCATCTGGTTCCATGGATTTAGGAACAGAGACCTAAGAAGTAAACCGTAAGAAATATGCAGCTATAGTAGTAGTTTTCACAGGGAGGATTTGGAGCATCCAACTCAGACTGATGCTCTGAATGCAGCTCCTTCTGGGCTGTGTGTGAGGTGTTGAGAGACATTTGCTTATACATAACTGTATGTCACTTCAGCCATCAGTAGTCAATGTGTAGGATGCTGTGGGTCCCAGTACTGCATTTATAATACATGTGTAACACACTGGGATTATTTTGAAATAGAAATGTTTACTTCTTGATTTCTTGTAATCAGTATATTTTCCATAGAGAAAACAAAATCCTTTAATAGAGTTCTAACTCTGAGTTATGCTATAGGTCAAATTATATTCTCTTATGACAACAGTAGAGCTAGTAACAAAGATTCTACCCTTATTTCTAGTTACCAACATTTTAACATTATTTATTTTTTTGTTGTGTTCATGACAAGTACATTTTATACACTGACACAAGATTTTTTGGACACAAAAGATCTTTCAAAAATATATGCAAGTGAACAGCAAGGCTGTCAAATAGAAAAAGATATGATAGTGGAATGAGAAAAAGCTGTTGTATAAGGTGACTTTTGAAGGAAACAAAGAAATGGTTGACTTTTACTGCTATGGCTGATGGTAATTGATTTGTGTAAATATACCATGAGGTATGTCCGGAAAAAGTCCAACCATTGTCAAAATAATGAGAATGGTTTGCAAAACATTGATGTAAACTAGCAGCCAAGGAGAATGGAGTGGAATGAGCATGTGTGAACAATGACAGCTTTATTTCTGGCTTTTTCCAAAACTAAAATCACCTTTTAAAGGGAAAAGATTTCACACTGTCAATGAGATTCAGGAAAATACGATGGGGCAGCTAATGGTGACTGGGAGAACTGGGTGAGGTCCCGAGGTGCCTCAGGACTTTGAAGGGGACTGAGGGATCATTGTCCTATGTACAATGTTTCTTATATCTTTTATCTTCTTCAATATCTCTATTTTTCATATTACATGGCTGGATACCTTCTCTCATATATATATATATGAGAGAGAGAGAGAGAGAGAGAGAGAGAGAGAGAGAGAGAGAGAGGTTGAGAGAGTTGGTTCTTTCCTTGGAAAACCCTGACAAATGCACCCTGCTTCAGCACTGAGTGTTTGAGAGTAGCTCATTCCCATCAGTACTACAGCTCTGGTTAAAACAGCCCCTTCTTCACTTTTCCATTGTTCCAGTTCTCACTGGGTCAATCTATTGTCTCCTTTGTTTGTTGGCCATAAGAGTGGTAATATCTGCCCCCACTACTAGACTCTGGTGCCTTACCATCCTTCTTAACTCTCATCAATGCCTCTGAAAGTAGTCCTTTCATTAAAGAAGTGACTTTCAACCCTGGTTGCCTGTTAGATCTTCTGTGAAACTTTTAAAAATCCCAAACGGACAGGCCATAACAAGACCAACTAAAGCAGAACCTCTGGGACAGAACACAGACATCAGTATATTTTTTGAAGCTCCCCAGTGCTTCCAATGTATAGCCAAAGTTATGAACCACTGCATCAGTGTTTCATTTTTAATCATTTGAAATGAATTTGTTTCCAGTCACAATCCCGAGCAATGTGTTGTCATCATCTAATATCCCCTTCAATAAATTCCTCTCAGAATTTAAAGGAAAAAAATTGATTCTTGAAATCCTACAAGCATTCATTTCCTATATTTTTAATGCAATTATTTTCTATACTGATAAGGGTTATTTTACTTTTAAAACTGTTTTATTTCTCTTCCTTTCTCTGCAAATATCCCAGTTCGTTTATTTGTGCCCAAGAAACTATCTCCCAACTACCATTCTCAGCCTCTTTTCTTACCCCCCTTCACTTCTTATAGAATAATCTCTCTAAAAATATGTCTAACTATGTTGCTCCATGATGCAAATTTAGTATTTCTATTAATAAAGACCTATGGCCCATATGATAAGCTGGAACTTCTTGGTTAGGCATTAAACCCTCTCTACACCCATCACAATCTAACATTCCTAGTTGTCAGCAGTCTCCCATTATCTCTGGTCCTTACATCCTATACGCTCCCAAACCATCGCTTGTTTCTTTGATTTCCATTGTCCCTGCTTGTCTCCTTTTCACGTTAACAAAGGTAATTTTTTTCTGCCTGAATCTCTGTTCTGTACCTCAGAAGCCCAGTGTTTGGTCTCTCAAGACTCAACTCAGGTGTCACCTCCTCTATGAGGATGTCTCCTGGCTTTTTCTGTCATTCCTAATACAGGGTAACTACTATTCATTCATTCTCTAGAGGGATTGGGGAGATTTCCTGAAAGAAGGGGCTTGTAAACTAGGACTAAAAAAAGAGTGAAGAGACAAGGAATGGGGAGATGGGAAAGAAAGGTTCATAAAAGCCCAAAGATGGGACAGCATCCATAGCACATGTATGATCAGCTACCAATATGCTTATATTGACAAACTAAAGAGACTGATGAATAAGGAGCCTTGTAAGATGTTTTGTTTTAATCCTAATAGCAATGGAGTATACAACTTTACAAACATCAGTTGCTGAATAATAGAGAATAAATTGGAGGAGAGAAAAATTAGAAACCACCAGGGACTGTCACAGAAACACACAATTTCCCCACCTGAGGTAGGTCAGTGGCAACGAAACAGAAGACATGTGCCATTTCCTACATTAGCCTTAAATATAAAAATTCTGCTTTTGCCATGAAGATCTGTTAAGATTCAGAGTAAGAATCAAACACTTCTCAGATTCTTTTGATGTAGTTAAATATTATATTAAAATGTACGTTCCTTTAAAAAATAGTCAAATATGTTTAATTGTTATATGAGGTCTGTCCAGAAGGTATCCAGCCATGTACTATGAAAAAAAGAGACAGTTACTGAAGAAGATAGAAGATGCAAGAACATTGTACATAGGACAGTGACATCTCAGACCCCTTCAAAGTAGGTACCTCAGGACTTCACATAGTTCTCCCGATCGCCATCAGCTGCCCTGTCATATTTCCCTGAATCTCATTGATGGTATGAAATCTCTTCCCTTTCAAAGGTGATCTTAGTTTTGGGAAAAGCCAGAAGTCACAGGGCATCAAATCAGGGCTATAGGGAACCTGAGTCATCTGGGTGATTTGATGTTTCACCAAAAAAACTCTGCACGAGACGTGATGCATGAGCGGGTACATTGTGGTGATGAAGCTGACAATCACCAGTTGCCCATAACTGTGGCCTTCAGAATCATCTAATAGTTTCCACGAGGAATGCTCAAGCTTAACCAAAACTGGATACAGATTCATTGCTGTACTTGTTCAGTCACTTTGTATATGATGGCCACACAGTACACATGCTCACTCAATGGCATCTACTGCCCCCACTGACTAGTATAGTGAAGTCGTCATTGTTCACACATGCACGTTCCAGTCCAGTCTCCTTGGCTGCCTGGTTACATCGATGTTTTGCAAACTGTTCTCATTATGTTAACAATGGCCGGACTCTTTCCAGACAGATATATGTGTGTGTATGTGTACATACAATAAAGCAAGAGTGAGGAAAAATAAATAAATAAATAAATGCCAGGTGTTCCACAGGGAGAGGTGAGCCTCTTGTTCTGTTCAGGTCTTCAACTGATGGGATGAAGACCACCCACATTTTGAAGGGCAATCTTCTTAACTTGAAATTCACCTTTTAAAAACTAATCTCATCTAAAATCCCTCTCATATAAACTTCAGAATAATGTGTGACTGTATATCTGGCCATTGTGGTTCAGCCAAATTCACACATAAAATTAATCACCACACAGGCAGGAATTAGAAAAGAAGTAACCCAACTCCTTTCTCTTCTCTTTCTCCTTTCTTTGACCAAATAACCAACCTGAATAGAACAGAATAGAGGAGAATAGATAATGGAACTGAAGGGCATACGAGCGATGTTCTGCTCACACCACTAACTCATTTGACTTGACCATTATTTTGGAAATGACTTTTTCTATTGTTAGAATTCCAGTCTGGTTAGATCAATCAAGACTATGACATTCTTGAAATTATTATTTTTTAATTATGCTGAGTTAATGGCTTCTAAAATGATTTTCTAATGACTTTTGCTGCAATGGTTTCTCTTTTGACTATAATAATATAAGGCGATTGTGTCACAAATATAGACTTTATTAACCAATAAGAGCAGTAGGAAAATTGTTGTCATTCAAAAAGAGATACCATTCTCTTAAATTTTATATTAAGTGGTATCAATATTTGTTTTCAGATTTTTAGAGAAGTTTTATTGTATATTATATATCTTAAGTGTTCAGAGGAAAAGAGATGTGGGTAGAAAATACAAAGGTGTAAAAAAACAGCATTAGATATGTGATCCAGATGGTGATTGCAACAATTCAAGTGACAAATAATTCATGTTTAGTAAGCATCCATAGAAATGGAAAAGAGAGCTTCGAGTCCTATAATATTTTATCTGCACCTGTTTTGTGTGGTATAATGTACTCCATAAATAAATGGAGAGAGAGCACCTTGATTTTGATGTATCCATAGTTCATCAAAGTGGAGATATTTGAGGGGCAAAGGAAAATCTGGTTTGAATCTTGAGAGAGCGTTGTGGGTTGATATTTATAGACTGGGCAGTCATTGTACACCAACGCGGGTGAAGTAATGACAGAACAGAGGATGTTTTGGGAGAGTGAACAGAAGGAGAATAAACACAGCTGGAGCTCTGGGAGCCACTAAAAGTTAAGAGTTATATTGAGAACTAAAAGAGGAATACTCAGAGCAAAACTAGGGGAGAGAGGAGTCGGGAAAGCCAAACATGGAAAGGATTCCAAACATGAGGTACTATCAAACGATTAGGAAGACAATGTTAACCTAAGTGAGAACAGTTTCCATAGCTGAGGCAGAAGCTGCACTGCAGCAGACGGAAGGAAGAATGCGATGGGAGGAACCAGAAATAGCGAGGACAAATAATTCCTTTAAGAGCTGTGGCTGTGAAACGAAGGAAAAGAAATGGAGCAGCAGCTAGAGAAGATGAACAGGACCCCCTTCCCCTCCCACCCTTCCTTCCTCCTTCCCTTCTTTCCTTGCATCTTCTTTCTTTTTTCTCCTTTTGTTTTTCAATAGGATAAAAGAGTTAGGATAGTGGACTGTAGTCAGAGTTTAAGATCCAGGAGGTGAATTAATTCTAGAGGTGAACCAAAGCCGTGGTATGACTTTGGAAGCACACTAAGGGAGCGGAATGGAGGTATAGATCTCTGGGACAGAGGAGGTCAGTTGAGTAGTGGCAGTGTGGGATAGGACGTTGGCCAGGTAAGGATGAAGACTGTGGGTCAGATGACAACATCCTCATTAAATGTCGTGAAATTGTCTGAAGATTAGAAGATGAGAACAAGAGACTCCGGTAAATGTATGTAAAGCCAGACAGCATGAGCTTAAAAGGTGAAGAGGCTTCTTCAATGAAAACAAATGTGCAATCAAGAGGACGTGGCAGCAGGGGACCAGGAGGATGGCAAACATGTCTCAGAGGCTGAGGTGTTCATGTTGACTTTTGGGAGAATGCGCAGACCCTACTGGAAAAGTCAACATGAAAGAATTTACCTCCCATCCAAGTTACATTTCCATTGAAAAAGGGATGCAGGGCATGCCCTGGGAGAGGTTAAGGATTTAAGGATGTAGAGGATTTGGGTTTGCTTGCTGGTGTTTCAGAAGAGAAGATTCCAAAGACCTGTGGAAGGGTCTGTGATGAGAGTGGAAGTGGAAGCGCCCAGAGGGGAAGGTCCAGAGGGAAGGCAGGACACTAGGACCGAGGAGCTCAATCGCTGGTGAATACGGTGAGAAGGGGGGTGGGAGTGCTGGGCTAGCTGTAAGTGACACAGGTGGGATTCCACGTAATTAATGGGAATTTTATTTTAAATAATTTGGGTAGTGGCATGACCCTGAGTTGCTGGCTATCTGACTTCACAGGTATTCTGCTCCCTCTCAGTACTGAGCAGATCCAGCCTCTGGAAGTTAGGGTGACCATTAAGGCCTCTTGTTGCTTCATACCCTCCAACGTGTGTCAGGCAGGTCTGGGCTTCCGGAGGGGTGTGTAGTTGCTACAGTCAGTGGCAGTCCGTATAAGGATGATGAAATGTGGCCATTCCATTTTGCCCACTTATCCCTCAGTGGGACCTGTGGGAATTTGAAAGATGCTTATGAGAAATCTGTGGTCGATCAGAAGGATTGTGGAGGAATGCTTGTTCCCATCTCTTTGCCACAGGAGTTAGCTGAAATTCCCCTGCAGCCTCGTAACATGGAGTTAGCCCCTTTCAGTTCTAAGAGGGAAGAAGTAGGGATTTTCCAGGGAAAAGGAGAATCCCCTATCTCAGTCCCACCATTGTTCATAATCATAAACAAATGAACAAAATTCCTCAGGTCAGAATATGTATTTTCATACTTCAAACCCTCTCTTTTCAGAAACTAATAGTGGTATTTATATTTTATTGTAGTTTTGTGCATTGATTTTATTCTTACCTAACAGATTATGGTTCTTTTAAAATGTTATGTGGATATAACATTTTAAAAGATATAACTCAGATGGTATTTACTGTTTGCTTTTTACTTCTTGCTCTTCCCCAATGTCTAAGTTGGGACTGTGAAAGCAAATACTTTAGATACTGCAGGCAATATATCCAGGGAAGGAAAATAATTTCTGTCAATAGGTATTCATGGAACCCACAGGGGAAGCACACTTCTTTTGTGTTTGAGTTGGAGAGTCACTAAGCAGAATAATATATAGGAAAGAATGCTGAAAATGAAAATTATTAAAAATATTCAATACCAAATCTTCAAGATATCTACTAGAGTATATTTAGGAACCACTGGGAAAAAAAAGACTTAAAGTTGTACAAATGTATTGAGAAAGCAATAGGAAATGGTTCTGGCATCATATATTATCTACATTTAAAAATGTTTTTTGAAAATTATATTTTCATTCCAATGAGCCATTATATTCATTGCAAGTGCAGAAAGCTATTGATGACAGTTAAAAAAGTTTACCTGGGCATGGGAGGATTCTGGGAAACTGGTGCTGTGGGAAGCACCAGAAATCCAACTTTCCACCCAGACAACAATTACCCTGGTAGAATTTGTCTCATGTAACTGTTTTAGAACTCTGCAGTTTACTGAAGGCTTGCTATTTCCAGGGGAGGGCTTGGGCACTCAACTGCGATTAATTTCAGTCAGTTTCATCACTTCTCTGCTACCCCTTTCCACTCCCCAGCCTATTGTCCAACCATCTGGCACATGTCCCCGAAGCAGCTTACACATAGCTCTCAGGAGCCAGAGTGACAACAAAATATCCAAATATCAGGGATCTGTGTCCTGATTGCTGGTTGCTACTTCTGATCATAGAAGTGCAGACACAAAAGAAAGTGAGAAGGGAATTAAAACATTTTACTACTGCAAAAATTAACACAACAGAAGATACTAATGCGGGAAATGGAACACACAAAAGGTATAAGGCATATAGAAAATCAAAAGCAAAATAACCAAAGCCCCTCCTTAGCAGTAGTTACTTTAAGTGTACATGGATTAAAATTTCTAGTCAAAAGACAGAGATTGGCAGAATTAAAAACTGAAAAAATTGTATAGCTATATGCCATCTACAAGAGATTTACTTAGATCCAAAGGCACAAGTAGGTCGGAGTGAAAGGATAGAAGAAGCTATTCCATGCTAATAGTAACCTAAAGAAAGCTGGGTGGCTATACTAATATCTGACAGGATCAACTTCCTATCAAAGAAGTTTACAAGAGACAGGAAAGGACATTATACATAATAAAAGATTCAATACCGGAAAAGATATAACAATTACATGCATTTATGTACTTGGTAACAGGCGATCAAAATATACAGAGCAAAACCGACAAGTAGTTCTAAACGGTAGTTGTAGACTTCAATACTTCACTCTCAGCAATGGGTACGGCAACTGGATGGATGTCAAGTGAGGAAACAGACCACTTAAAACAGACCAACCAGATCTAACAGGCATGCAAAGAGCACACTACTCAGCAACAAGAGAAGACACATGTTTTTCAAGTACACATGGGACATTTTCCAGGATAGGTCATAAATTAAGTCTCAATAGATTCTAAAAAGCTAGATGTTATACAAAATGTCTTTTCCAACCACAATGGATGAAGGTTGAAATTAATAACACAGAAAACTGAACAAGTCCTATATTTGTTGAAGTTAAATGACCAATGTATCAAAGAAAAAGAATCACAAGGGAAATTAGAAAATATCTAGAGTTGAAGGAAAAGAACACAATCTACCAAAACTGAACACTTGAGACACTGTGAAAACAATGCTAAGGGGGAAATTATAGCTATAAATGTTTATATTTAAAAAGAAGAAACATCTCAAATCAACAACTTATGTTTACAAATTAAGGAACTAGAGAAAGAGCAAACTAAATCCAAAGGTAGAGGAAGGAAATAATGAAGATTAGAGCTGAGAAGGAGAGGCTTTACCTCACACTGTATAGAAAAATTGACCCAAAATTTGTCAAAGGTATAAACGTAAGACCAAAAACTATACACTCTTTGAAGAAAACATAGGACAAAAGAGTCATGACATTGAATTTGGCAATGATTTTTGGACATGACACCAAAGATATATTCAACAAAAGAAAAAATACACAAATAAGATTTAATGAAAAGTAAAAATATTTGTGCATCTACAAACACCAGCAACAGAGCAAAAAAAGCAACCCACAGAATTAGAGAAAATATTTGCAAATCATATGTCCAAGAAGAATTAATATCCAGAATATATAGAGAAATTCTAAAACTCAAGAGCAATGAAAACATACAGCCTGATTAAAAAATGGGCAAAGGACTCAAATAGACCTTCCTCCAAAGAAGACGAATAAATACACTGGCCAATGAGCATGTGAAAAGATGGTCAATGTCACTAATTAGCATGGAAGTGCAAATCAAAACTACAATGCAATACCAGTCCACGCATATTTAGTATGGCTGTTATTTTTTAAAAAAGCACACACAAAAAACCCAGACAAAAAATAAGTGTTGGTTAAGATATGAAGAAATTGGAACTCTGTGAACTGTTGCTGGGAATGTAAATGATGTCGCCACTGCAGAAAACAATATGGTAGTTATTCAAAAAATAAAACATAGAATTGCTATATGATTCACCAATACTGATCTGGGTGTGTGTCCAAAAGAATTGAAAGCAGGGTCTCAAAGAGCTATTTGTACACCCATGTTTATAGCAGCATTATTTATAATAGTTAAAACATGGAAACAACCCAGTCCATTGATACATGAATGGATAACCCAAACACAGGCGCGCGCGCGCGCGCACACACGCGCGCACACACACACACACACACACACACACACTGGAATATTATTCAACTTCAAAAAGAGAGGGAATTCTGCCATATGCTCAAAATGGATGGACCTTGAGGACATTATGCTGAGTGAAATAAGTCAATCATAAGAAGACAAATACTGTATGTTTCCACTTATATGAATTAAAGTAGTCAAAATGATAGAGAAATAAAGTAGAAAGATGGCTTTTGGGGGGTGGCTAGGGAAAGGGGGAAACGTGGAGTTTTTGTTTAATGGGTATAGAGTTTCAGCTTCATAAGATGAAAATAGTTGTTGAGGTGGAAATATGAATATACTTAATAACACCAAACTGTATACTAAAAATGATGACTTCCTAGATAGACATATAGTGTTTCGGAGTCATTGTATAGATGATTGTTGAATCCATAAATTTGAAGAAGAGAGAGGAGGCAAAGTGAAAGATCAGAGCAGGACCCAAGCTTTCATTAGCTCAACAGTTGATTTTTTCTTTTCTGTAAACTGGGTTTTTTCTCTTTTGGTTTCTCTGTTAATTTTATCTCATCTGCTTTCTATTTACAGAAATCCCTCTAAATTTTTCGTCTATTGCTGATCCCCCTTTTCTCTGTGGTTTTAATCTTATAACAACTTTATTTTCTGTTACTTCAGTGTGGTTTTGGGAGATGGTGTATATAGTTACTGAGATCCACCCAATGCAGTGTCCCCAAGCAAATTTCTCACACCTCTTGAACCAATTCTCCCACTTCAAGCTGTGGAACTTTGTATCTCTCAGTCTTCTTCCGTGCTACTCCCCGCTACCGGCAGAAATACTACATTTTCCTCCCAAATACTTCCTAACTTTAAAGTCAATATTAATTTTAACTTTCTTCAAGAAATGAAATCCCTAGCCAGACTTCTTCTAATCAGCTATTGTTCTCTCAAAGAGATACTCACTCTTACTTTTTTGGCATTTATCATGCTTGTATTGCCTCGGAAACTTGGTTATTTTTCAGGTCTGTATGCTTACCTCCCCTAATGAGTTTCTGTCCTTTGGAATCAAATCCTCTTCTAGACTTCAAAATTTTTTATCGTTATAAATGCTCTGCCTTATTCATATAGGTGCTCAATAAATATTTTAAAAATCAACTTTCCTTTTTTAAAAATTATATTTTATTGATTATGTCCTTACAGTTGTACCACTTTTTTCCCTTTGGCCCCCTCCACCCAGCAACCCCCCACTCCCTCAGGCAATCTCTCCACTGTTATTCATGTCCATGGGTCATGCGTATAAGTTCTTTGGCTACTCTGTTTCCTATACTGTACTTTACATCCCCATGGCTATTCTGTAACAACCTATTTGTACTTAATCCCCTCACCTCTTCACCCATTCCTCTACACCTCCCCCCACCTCTGGCAACTATCAGAATGCTCTCCATATCCATGATTCTGTCACTGTTCTTCTTCATTGCTTAGTTTGATTTTTTTATTCAATTGTTGATAGATATGTATTTTTTGCCATTTTATTGCTCATAGTTTTGATCTTTTTCTTAAACAAGTCCCTTTAACATTTCGTATAATAATCGATGAACTCCTTTAGTTTTTTCTTGCCTTGGAAACTCTGTATCTACCCTTTGATTCTAAATGATAGCTTTGCTGGGTAGAGTAATCTTGGCTGTGGGTCCCTGCTCTTCATGACTTTGAATATTTCTTCTTGTCAGTCCCTTCTAGCCTACAAAGTTTCTTTTGAGAAATCAAGTGAAAGCCTTATGGGAACTCCCCTGTAAGTAACTAACTTCTTTTCTGTTGCCGCTTTTAAGATTCTCTCTTTATCTTGAATCTTTGACATTTTAATTATTATGTGTCTTGGAGTGGACCTCTGCATCTCTCTTGTTTGGGACTCTCTGTGCTCCCTGGACTTGCATGCCTATTTCCCTCACCAAATTAGGTAAGTTTTCGTTCGTTATTTTTTCAAATATATTTCCAATTTCTGGCTCTTTCTCATCTTCTTCTGGCAACCCTATGATGCAAATGTCAGACCTCTTGAAGTTGTCCCAGAGGCTGCTTATACTATCCTCATTTTTTTTCTTCTTTTTTCTTCTTCTTGTTCTGATTGGTTGCTTCCTTATGTTCCAAATCATTGATTTGATTCTTGACTTCATTCAGCAGTAAACATCCATATTTACCACTGTTTCCCTGTAAATTGTTCTTTATTTTAATTAGTGTGATCTTCATTTCTGACTGAATCTGTTTTATGCTGTTGAGGTCCCCACTATGTTCCTTGAGCATCCTTATAACCAGTATTTTGAACAATGCATCTGATAGATTGCTTTTCTCCATTTTATTTAGCTCTTTTTCTGAAGTTTTCATCTGTCATTTTATTTGAGCCATGTTTCTTTGTCTCCTCATTTTGGCAGCCTTCCTGTGTTTTTCCTATGTATTAGGTAGAGCTGCTTTGACTCCATGTCTTTTTGGTGTGGTCTAATGTAGCACCTGTCCTATAGAGTCCAGTGGCACAGCCTCCCCTATCACCCAAGCTAAGTACTTGAGGTGTGCCCTTTGTGCGGACTGAGTACACCCTCCTCTAGGAGGAGCGCCTTGGTTGCTCTTGGCAGATGAATGGGAGGAATTTACCCAGGCCAGTCAGTTGCAATGATTGGCTGTGACCACTTACCACCAACCTCCGCCCTCTGTGGACAATCCACTGTGAAGGGTCAGGGTGGTGGTGCTCCTCTGTGGTCTGTAGCTCTTCACTGGATGCACTGGCCCTGGGATTTCCTGGGTGGTGCAGGCCAAGGTAAGCCCCCACCTGTGTTTTGCCTGGGGTCACCCTGCCTGAGCTATAAATCAATCTGAGATGGCTGCTACTTGTACTGGGCTTGGAGATTCCCAGGTGAAGCCAAGCTGTGACTCTAGGCTGGCAGCTGCTAGTGCTGGGCCTGTGGCTCACTGAGAACAGCTGTTGCTTGTTTGAGAGGATTCAGGAAGTTGTGAAGCATGAGCCAAGACCAGCCATTCATATGGAAAAAGCAGCTTGGGTGGGTCTGTAAATTGGGTGGGCCAGAGTCTGTGGGGGGTCTCCAAGGCAGATCAGACAGTGTAGCCAGGTTGATGGAGTCTCAGATATGGCACCAGTTTACCAGCTCTGTGAGGGGAGGGTTTAGAAAAGGGACAATGGCATCTGCTCTCCTTGATGCCAGACACTTCAGTTCCTCCCTTTATGCCACTGGTGCCTCTCAATCTGCTGCCCCAGTACTGGAGCTCAGAGGGAGCGAGTCTCAATAGGTGAGTCTGTATGTGGGTTCTTTAAGGGAACTGCTTCTGTCTCCAGAAGTTTCTTCCACTGATTAAATCCCTGCTTGTTTTTGCAGCCAAAAGTTGTGGGGACTTATTTTCTGGCACTGGAATCCTGACTGAGGGCCTGGTGTAGAGCTGGGGCTGATTGTTCCTGAAATATCCCTCCCAAATTTTTGTCTACCACACATGGGTAAGGGACCAGCTCATTCTGCTTCTGTGCCCCTCCTACTGATCTGATGAATGTGGTTTCTTTAATTCCATAGTTGTCAGACTTCCATTCAACTAGATTTCTGACAGTTCTGAGCGATGGTTGTTTTATATTTTAGTTGTAATTTTGATGTGGTTGCAAGAAGAGGTGAGCCATGTCCACCTATGTCACTGTCTTGACCAGAAGTCTCAACTTTCTTTTTAAAATCATATAAGTTTTGTGTCATTTATCATAAGGGTTTCATTGATACTAACCATTTCACTTGTGGACAGTGTGTTGAACATTTCCACAGAAATACAGAAACGCTGAATTTATAGTTATGCTAATCTGTCCTTGTAGGAAACATTTTATTTTAAATCCCAGCTAGTTCAGTACTCTATTCTGATTTGTTAAAACAATATCACCCATAGACACTTATAACTAAATTTCAGGAATGATGATAATTTATAAATATAAAATGCTAGAAACTCAATGGATTATTATAATTAGTGAATAAAAAGATCTCTCTACTGCTGACAAAGGCTTAGTTATGTCCTTGCTAGGGCTCATAATATCCTTGGGAGTCTGAGAATATTTGGAATTCAGAAAGAATATAGCATTCATACCAAAATGAGTAATAAGAAGAAATATGTGTAGACTCCAAGCATTTGTCTTTATAACTTATTTTTCAATAGAGCTCCATTTGCTATAGCAAATTATTGGATGAATCTCATTTGCTCTCAGGGTTGGACTTTTCATTATGTTCCTTCTTCTCTAGTCTGTGTTATCTTCAAGTCCTTACCACTGCCAGATTTCTAGAAAATAGAAAGTACAAAATAAATCAGAACCAACAGCAGCTATAGAAAAATCAAATAGAAATAAAGGAGCAAAGAAAACTAAAAGAAAGCACCCAAATTCCAAGCCAAATAAATACACATGCAATAATAGGAGCATTTAAACAAGATTTAAAATCAATGTATATCTCTGAAACTTTGTATATCAAGGTGAAAGTGTCATTTCATAGTTTCTTTAGAAAAAAACTAAAGCTTGAATGACCATGGAAGAACAAATACTTGTATTATATTAGACTCTTGATTTTATTTAAGTTGCAACTGAAAATGAACTTTATTAAGCCCCCAACACCTTGAAAGACTGTCATTATTTTTTATTAAATTATGGTTGACATACAATCAAGAAACTGGTTTTTACCTGTTTATTTTCTCATCCACGATTTGGTAGTAGATATAAGTGTTATTATTGGCTGTATTCCAATGCTTTATGGCTGCCCATGTGTGTTTTATTAACTCCTTTGTTCCTATAGATAAAATTTAAAGGTAGGCAAGGTGAATATTAAGTAAACATTTTGGTTTTTTTTAATAAATGAGGAAACAGAGATACTTCTATGTTGCTATTCCAAGATATATATTTAGTAGATTACAATAGACGTGTTAATCGCTGTCTGCCTCCCCATAGCTCCAGCTGATCACATGGCTCTAACTTAGACAGTCACAGACAAATGAATCCATAGGTTTACTAGATGTTTATGATCATCTACAGTGACAAAATCTGGGTAAACATTAAAGAGAGGCACAATCATGCATCTACTTTAGAAATTTGGAATCAAGTTATTGATGAACCTGAACCATTCAGAAATTCAACCCTAGAATTTATTGGTGGTAACAGAGTTGGGTTTATAGCCATGTTGGACCATGGGAAAAATGGGTAAACAGAGGAAGATGATAAACAATATTACAGGTTGAATATAGTCATAGAGTAAAATAGAGAAAAATGGGCTAGACAGTTCTCTAAAGACTGGACAATTTTGGTTTCTAATCTTGTAGTCCCAGGGCACGAGAAGCCCCACTCCACTTCATTTTCTATCTTAGTATTCTGGGATATTTTATATTTTCTAATAAACCTCTCTTTTATTTTGTTAATCTGAGTAAGGTTTGTCTCTTGTGACTAAAGAGCCTTGTCAGGAGCAGTGATTTAGATTGTCCAGTGCCAGTCACAGCACCACTTGCCAAGGGCTGAAGGTGACAAAGACAACCAATGTTACATATTAAAATGAAGCCATGTATCCTTTCTTTGATAAATACTGCAGTCAGATGTTTTATCAATTTGATATTGGAGAAGTAGACACTTTTTTATTAAAAAAGAAAATAGTATTTAACTGGAGCCAAAAATAAAATAAAACCTAGCTGTTCTGACAATCCTCAGATGATGTCATACTTTGTATTGCTCTTTGATTGTTTTCCACTCTTACCCATAAAGAAGAATTGGATCAATTATGAGGCTGTGAGAACCATTCATGCTTCAATGATATGTTCTTTAAAGTTATGTTTTAGAAAATTGTACATACCGAGATATATAAAGTGCAATGGAGATTTTTCTAGAGTCTGGAAAAGCAAAATTTCCCCCTCTCACAACAAACGTAACTAGACCATGTAGAAAATTTTAGCACTAGTTTTTAGAAAACATGCCTTATCACCAAGAAGCAAACCATGCACAAAACCAGCCATACTTCAAGTACACAAGTAGTGAGTTTATTTAGTGATTCGATTTCCTGTCCTTTTCTTGGAATAAATTGGATTCAGCCTCTGGATTTTCCCTAAGATTCCTCCACCATGTGTTTAAACATCTTTTGATAAAATGTTGGTTATTTTTAAAAGAATATGTTTATTTATGAGTGAGATTGAGTAAATACATATTAATAAGTACAGGGCAGAAAAATGTGTTTTCTTCTTAATCTTGAAAAAGAAAGACCATATCTGTGCCTTAGCCTTAAAATTACCAATGTGAATCCTTCTGAAGAATTTTACTTCATGATAAGAATGAAACTATGTTGGGTTTTGAGTCTTAGGGCGAGTGTCTCCCTTTATTCCTGATATTTGTGTTGGAAGTGATGAGAAGTCCTTGATGAAATCGTACTTCTCATTGCTCTGGCTTCTTGGTCTGTAAGATAATAACCTCATCATCCATCATCCCTGTAGTCTCTTTTTGGATACTAACATAATACTGATGATTTAAAATCTACTTTTTACTTACTAAAAATATTATGCGGCTTACAGTCAAAACAAAAAGAAGTAGGGAAAACAATATTCAAAAATACATTAATATAGAATAAAACAATCAAGAAATAAAGGAATGATTATGTTTTAAAATGTCTTTACTAGTATTATAACAAAATGCATCTTTGTAGTCAAGGCAAATATTGAAATATAATGGATTATAGATAATTCTCATTATTATTAGGAAATGAACCAACTAGCTTATCAGGACATAAAATTCACACCCAATCCCTGCTGGAAATTCTCAAAAAATCGTGAAGCTGATTTGTTTTTTTGGTTGTGGGGGGATACAAATGGAGTATGTATGTATGTGGTGGTATTTTTGTAATTTTAATAATTTGGTCTTTGGTAAAAAGTTTAGGACTTAAGATAAATTTTTCATTCTATAAAGAAAATTTCACAGGATGCTTGCTTATTATAATTTTCAAATATTTAAAATCTCAGAAACAATATAACTTTAAGGAGCTCATTTCTCACAATGACCACAGCAACCCCTTCCATCTCATGTACTATTTTGCAATGTGACTCGCTCCTTCATTCATAAAGAGATGGACTTACTTCCTCTTTCCTTGACTTTGACCTTCTGATTTGTTTTGACCAATAGAATTCAACTTCCCAGCCTAGTACTCAAGGGACCTTGCATATCCTGTTTCACTGATTTGAAAGCTGGCTACCATGTAATGAAGTGAAGGCTACCCTATTGGAAAGGGTATGTGGAAAGAGACCCTTGAGGATAAAAAGTCCACATAGAAGAGAGAGGAGGGATCTTGGTTGACAGGCAGCACCAGCTGCTAAAGATGTGAATGAAGCTATCTTGGATGGTCCAACACTAACTGAATTCCCAACCGAATGTGACTGCATGAGTGATTCTGGTTAACATTAAGTGGAGCAGAAAAATCAACCCATAGAATTGAAAGAAATAAAAGATCATTGTTTTTAAACTAATTTCAGAATGGTTTATTATGCAGCAGTAGTTAACTTATGTTGGTTTTTTGCAAATAATGTTTTACAGTCTATGGCTTTTTTGTTCATTATCTTGACAGTGCCCTTTGCAGCACAGAAAGCTTTAATTTTAATGAAGTCCTGCTTATCAACTCTTTCTTTCATGGATCATGCCTTCAGTGTATCTAAAAAGTCATTGTCAAACCCGAGGTCATCTAGATTTTCTCTTATGTTATCTCTAAGGAGTTCTGTAGTTTTGTGTTTTACATTTAAGGTCTGCAATCCATTTACAGTTAATTTCTGGGAAGGGTGTAAGCTCTGTGTCTTTGTTAATTTTTTTTTTTTCATGTGGAGGTCCAGTTAGTTGTTCCTGCACCAGTAGTTGGAAAAGACTACCTTTTGTCCATTGTATTCTGAAAGAGGTTATTTTTGAATTAAAAGATAGTATGACAAACAGTTAAAATTTATGTGGTGATGGTATGGATATATAAATATGTACACTAGCTTGTTACTATGCACATGCTTCCTTGTTGTAAATGTGTGCAGTCAACAGAAAGCCAGTTTGTGAAGATGTATCTAAAGAAGAGCAGACAAGAACGTATTAACCACCTGGCTTTACTTATAAGGTATCTGGTGGAAATCTCATGTTGATAACTTCTGGGTCTCTTCAATTGAGTGAGGACTATATGTTGTCATTTACATGAGTTAAGGGATAAAAACCATAAAAGGAAGTGTCCTTGGGATTTCTCAATCTTTCTCAATCTTATCCCATAATTTTTAAGCAATAAAGAACTTTCTAGATTTCCCCAATATGGCAGGATTCTCAATTCTATTCCCATCCCAGAGAAAAGCAGTTAAGAAACCCATGGGGCTCCCCATGCAGGGATGTGAGCTGAGATCCCCGACAGAAATGGGGACATCCAGTGGGAATTCACCAACTTCCAAGGGAGTGTCCCTTCCCACCTGGGGAATACCTGGGGTGTTATTCTTCTAATTCTAAACCAGTGGATATACATGAAGTTTTCTTGAATTTGTGATGGTGACTAACTGATCCAGGTTGCCAAGTTCTGCTTATGACTTCAGATGACAAAAGTCTTGGTTGTAGAATTGACTATAGCATTTATTCTCTGCTTCTACCATATGGTTATGAGAAATTGACTACCCTGCTCTGGCCTACATCTTAGTTTTTAATTTTTCAAAGACTGAGTTAAGAACAAAAGAAAAAAAAAGGAAGGAGGGATAGAGGGAGGGAGGGTGTGAGGAAAGAAGGGAGAAAGGAAGGGAGGGAGAGAGGGATGGACTGAGGAAGGAAGGGAGGAAGGAAGGAAGTTGAGAAATCAGTGAGTAGGGAGATGGATGAGCAATCTGAGTTTAGATATAGTTTTAGATTTTGTCTACGAGGCTGCTTCTGACTTGTCAATTAATTATGGTTTATTTGCCAAATTCTCTAAATATAAATTCAAAATACCATGTTTCTTTAATGTGTATTAATGCTGAGTT
>PVJD01016615.1:0-20356 GCA_004026545.1 Mormoops blainvillei
TTCCTCCCTCCCTTCCTTCCTTCCCTCTTTTTAAAAAAGATTTTATGTATGTATTTTTATAGAGAGGGGAAGGGAGGGAGAAAGAGAGGGAGAGAAGCATTAATGTGAGAAACATTGATCCACTGCCTTCAGCATACGCCCCAACCCCTGAACCCGGAACCCAGGCATGTGCCCTGCCCTGGAATCTAGCTGGAGAGCCTTTGCTTTGTGGGACAACACCCAGCCTGCGGAGCCACACCAGTCAGGGCTGGCCTGGTATTCTTTAGTAACATTCCCTGATTCAAGTTTAAATGATTTTAAATTACTGTGGTACCTCGATACTCATCGGCCTCAGAACTCATCAAAACCAGTACTCGTGGCATTTTGACGAGAAAACATGTTTCAGCACTTACGCACTTGCTTGCCACGCGTAGCACTTGCTACAACTTGTACGAGTCACGATGCCACCTCGCAAGAGAAAATGCTTTGTTGCTTGCTCACCACTGGTTGGAATGGACCAAGGACAAGTACTGAGATACCACATATTTACTCCTCTAAATTATTTTTTAAATTGGAAAGCACTTGTAAATTTATGCTCTCTAGCAAATCTGGGATGTGGAGCGAGAATTGGAGTGGGGCAAGAGTGGGAGCTGATGCTATAGCCCAGGCATGAGAGGAAAGGAGAGTATATGTGCGGGTGGTGATAGTAAAGGGTCTGGTTCCAGATGTACTTTGAAGGTCTTGTGACACATTTGGATGACTCCAGGAAGAGGGTTGTCATTTTCACTTCAGTAAAAATGTTTCTGGGGAAAGATTGTACATTAGTTGCCTATTAGGTGTCCAAATGGAGATACCAAGTAGACAATTGGATGTATGTGGCTGGAATTCAGGGGAGAGGCTGAGGATGTGAGCCTGGGAAGCATCTGGGTAGAAGTGGCATCAGGAGTCATAAGACTGGATGGGAACACATGGAGTGAAAGCACATAGAGAAAAAGAGAGGACCAGATTTGAGTCCTGGGGGAATCCGATAATAAAGGGAGAAGAGGAGGAACCAGCAAGAGAAGACAAGGAGGTAAGAAGCAATTCAAGAGAGTGGTTTCCTGGATGCCAAGTTTAGAAAGTGTGTCAAGGAGGGAGGGAATGACCCATTGTGCCAAATGCTGCAGATAGGCCAAGTCAGATGAGAACAGAGATGTGACTGTGAGATTTAGCAAAGTAGAGGTCACTGGTGGCACTGACAAGGGCATTCTCAGTGGAAAGTGAAAGCCTGATTCAAGAGGGAGAAAGGAATGGGAAACAGAGTAGTCAAACCTCTGTGGTAGTTTTGCTGTGAAGCAGAAATGGGAGGGGAGCTGGATGGAAGTGGTCACTTAAAAAAAAATTTATCCTCACCTGAGCACATTTTTTTCCCATTGCTTTCAGAGAGAGAGAAAAAGGGAGAGTGGGAGAGAGAAACATCGATGCAAGAGAGAAACATCCATTGGTTGCCTCCAGTCTGCGCCTGGACAGGGTGGAGGCGGGCGGGGTGGGGGTGGTGGTGGTGTCACTGAACTGCAGCCTAAGTATGTGCCCTGACTGCGAATCTAACGTGCACCCTGTCGGTGACAGGATGATGCTGAACCAACTGAGCCACACCAGCTAGGGATCACTTAAAAAAAAAAGAAGAAATTAAGATATGTTGTATGCCAATGGGAATAATACAGAGGAGAGGGTGATGGGAGAAAACGGGGTGAGTTGCTAGGGAAGTATCTCAGAGAAAGTGAGAATAGGATTCAGTGTATAATTGTAGGAATCGGTCTTAGGAGGCAATTTAAATAGTCAAAGGAGGGAGGCAAGTAGGTGGGTAAATGAGGTGACGTGAACCTTTGAATTTACTGATTTCTTAGTGAAATAGGAAGGAAAGTCAAGGGTAAGGATGGGGAAGGAAGTGATGCACGTTTGATGAGAAGAGAAATATGACATAATACTTTAGGATGTTGGGCAGGACCAGCTGAGGGATATTTGAAACCACGCTGAGAATATGTAGAGAGCTACATTTTGCCCCGCGAGAGTAGTTCCTCTAGGCACTCGGTAGTCTGCGTCCGTTTCCTTGGAGACGCAGACGGAGAGGAAGCGTCGGGTCTCCAAGGGAAGTTTGAGTGGCCTGAGTTACCACGCGATCCACGCTGAGACAAGAAAGATGGAGAAGCCGAATTAATAGGCATCCCAAGAGATCAGTGCTTCACGGACTCACGACGCTTCTTCCGATTTCTCCAATGGCGTGCGTCTCTCCGAAGTAGGTAAAAGGAGCACCGCGAGGCGATAAAATGCGCATGCGTGTCCTCCTGCCCAGCCCTTGCTGGGAGGTCTTCCCGCGGTCTTTTGACCCCGCCCTTTCCCCCGCCCACACCCCCTAGCCCCGCCTCTCACTGCTGCTCTCGGTGTTCTGGCTTGGCTTGTGTCCCTAGTAAACTGCGGTTTTGGGTTCGACACTGCACGCCTTTTTCACGTTTGCTGCCTGCATCCCCGTGGGTTGGGAATGATGGAAGTTCTTTCCCGCCCCAACTCTTTCCAGAGCTAGCTACTCTGGGAGCCGCTCCACGGACCATAAGTTCCAGATTCTGGTGAGTACGGACGGGATGGTCGGGGCGGGGCTGGGGCGGGGGCTCGCTGAACCTGGGCCTGCAGTCCTTCTGCCCTGCACCCCGCGGAAGCGACTGTCTCGGTTGGTAGAGTCCGGAGACCTGAATCCCAGGACCTGTTTTGTCACACACTGGTTGTGGGACCAGCATGTGGGCACATGCCTCTGAACCTCAGTTTTTTCGCCACCTTATCAGAATATAAGAGTATATTATGCTGCTCTCTTATTTATCTCTGATTGCTACTCTGGCTCCCTATTGGGTCTTTTCCATGCCTCCTCTTTCTCACAGTTCTTAGCACCTCACAGCCTGGATGTACTTAGTACATTCTGACAGGCAGATAAAAAAAGTGATAGCTAGCGTTTATGGAGCACTTACCACATGGTTTATAAATATCTATCAGAATTCTTGCACCAACCTATGGAGATAGGTTTATAATTAGATCCAGTTTAAAGATGAAAAAATTGAGGCCCAGAGAAGTAAAGCACTTGCTCAAGGTCAGAGGTACCTGTAAAGGGTGAAACTGGGATATGAACCCACCATGATGTGTGACTGATTCTGTTATGTCTGGTAGGATTATGGACCATGGCAGCAGTCTAAACAGAAAATCAAGCCATTCACCCTACTTCCAGTCCTACAAACCAGCAACGATAAGAAAAGCAAAATGAAGACTTGGATTAGCATCCAGCCAAG
This sequence comes from Mormoops blainvillei, assembly GCA_004026545.1. Lineage (NCBI taxonomy): Eukaryota > Metazoa > Chordata > Mammalia > Chiroptera > Mormoopidae > Mormoops > Mormoops blainvillei. Next base: position 3,291 of record PVJD01016615.1, read on the forward strand.
TGAGCAGAAGCACTTGGGGGCTGGTATGGGAGTTGGGGATAGGATAGAGTGGATGCTCTTGGCCCTTGGTGACACCATTTTCGAAGGGAGACCCCCACAAAAACAACTGGAATTATCTTCTGGAACGCGGGCCCCTTGTAGTACAGGCTTCTCCCATTAGGTGAATGTTCTAGGAATCTATATATATCATTGTACCAGCTGGTGTTATTGTGAGAGGCCGCGTTCGGCTTCAGTGAATTTTTTTTGGGTTTTCAACACATTTGCCCATTTCATGGTGGGTGATTTAGGATCGCACCTGCCCCCATTGTGCTGAGTGTTCAGCAGTTTTTGACCAAAAATGACTTGACGCCCATGCCCCACCCTCCCTATTCATCCCATCTCACCCTGAGCGAATTTTTTTTGTTCCCCCAAATGAAAAAGATCCTTAAAGGGAAACGTTTTACCAATGTGGAAGACGTAAAATAAAAAATGGCAGAAACACTATAGGCATCAAATCGACGAGTTCAAAAACTGTTTTTAGTGGCGGAAAAAATGTGTCAATAGGTGTATTGCATCAGATGGAGAGTACTTGGAAGGTGACTGAAGTTTAAACATGTAAGATTAAATACACAGTTTTTTATAAATAAATATTTTTTCAGGTAGGCTGATTGCTTTACTCAACAATCCACAGATTTCAAGTATTAATACAGAAGCTTATATCTCATATATGTCAAAGTACATTTGTGGATCTGGGCAGAAGGAGGTAATCTTTTCTACATGATTATTCAGGGACCTAGTCTCCTTTAACCTTGCGGCAATGACATTTTGTAAGGCCTTGAAGTCCTCCGCTGGACACTTCTGTATCCTGCCAGCAGAGAGAGAACAAGAATATGGCCCAGATTTGAAGTGATACAATATCACTCCTGCTCATGTTCCAGTGGCCACCTCTCTGTCATCTGACCACCCCTGACCACAAAGGAAGATGGGAAATGTAGCCCAACTGTGTACCCAAGAGGAAAAGAAAACAGGGCTTGGAGAATTCAGTAGAATCTCTGCCACACCATCGTCATTTCTTGCAGGGCAGTTCTGTGGCCTTGGCTCAGGCAGACGTGGCTTTATACCTTGGCTCTGCCATTTACTCTCTTGGGAAAGTCATTTACCTTTCTGAGCTTTAGTTTTGTCATTTGTAAAATGAGGACACTAATACTTACCTGATAAGATTGTTGTGAGAGTTAATTGAGATCTCCTTAGATTTTATTTATTTCTTTTTAGAGAGAGGAGAAGGAGGGAGAAAGAGAGGGAGAGAAGCACTGAGGTGTGTGAGAGAAACATCAACTGGTTGCCTCTTGCACACCCCCATCTGGAAACCTGGGCCACAGCCCAGGCACGTGCCCTGACTGGGAATCCAACCAGCAGTCCTTTCGGTTTGCAGGCTGATGCTCAATCCACCGAGGCACACCAGCCAGGGCTAAGTGAATCTCTTTAAAGCATCATTGCTCAACCTTACCAGACCCAACACTCCTTTTAATAACAAATATTTTGTGATATTCTTTTAGTATCCTGGAATAAACTTTATAGATAACATAACCTATCTACATATATAATAAAAAAATCAATATAATGCCCTAACTCTAAAGTAAAAAGAAAGTTGTTTATAGTTAAGTAGCATATAGTTCAGTATGTAAATGCTCAGGCTGGATTCCATGGGAAGATATGATAAATTAGTCAGAAGTTTACTCATAGATGTAGCGTTCTGGTGAATGAAATGTTTTCAGAGGCAGACTGACAAGTGGTGTCGTACTGGGACTCCAGCACCGGGGGGATTTTTCATTGCTCCCATGATTTACAAAGCAGTGTCCCTCTCTTGGTAAAGTTCTAAACAAAACAAAGCATAATCTTTCTCTTGATTGTGGCTGCTTTCTTGGAAAATTCAGCATTATAGTAAAACCCTGCAAAATATTGTTGTGTTTATATGTGAAAACAGTAGGTTCTGGGATCAGATCATTATAAATAGGGTTTTCATCTACATCGATATCTGGTAGGACTTTGGAAATTCAGGCGGGACATAGTAGAATTCTGTGTTCTCTGGGTCTGTCCTATTCTGGGGGATGTCTGGCATCCCTGACGCCCACTCACAGATGTCAGTTGGGACCCCTGATATCTGTGAAAACCCTAAAGGTACTTAAAACAGCCCTGTTGAGAGTCATTAATGTAAAGCGATGAGCACAAGGTGACAGAATTTTTGTTTTTGGCCCTAGACGATACTCAGACATCATCTACAAGGAAACCCCCACCCTTTCCTTTCATTGGAAAGGCAGTGAGGTGTGTAACGGACACAACCACAAGAACAAGAGCAGTGAACATACACCAAGCACTTATTATGTGCCAGACACTGTTCTCAGCACTTCAAGTAACTTCAAGTTACTTAATCTTCAAGTAACCCTGTGAGGTGGGTGCGGTATTGTCACCTCCCCTTACAGATGAGGCACAGACAGGTAAAATCCCCAAGGTCGCACAGGTAGGATGGGCATAGCCAGGCTAGGACATTCAGCAGTTTGGCTCTAGAACCCACAATTGTAACCATATATAGGAGGAGAGAGTGTGGGCACTGGAGAAATATAGACCTGAGTTGGTGTTCCAGTTTCCCTCCTTGCCAGCAATTCCATCTAAGTTACCTGTCACGGCCTCAGTTTCCTTCCCTGTGGAAATGGCCACAAAGATTCCTGCCTTATGCAGGTGAAATAAACTGTGTAAATAATACTGCTGAAAATCGCTACTATTTGCTGAGGACTTTATTTTGTGTCAGGCTCTGTTGCAGAGGCCTCATTCATTCATTCACTCATATATTCAGTCGGCATCAGCTTTTCAGAGCCCCCCTCGTGCCTGGCGTTGGTCTGAGTGTTGTTGACGTGTGGTGAAGGAGGCAGACTGGGTTTCTAGTCGTGGAGAGTTCATGGTCCCAGCCTCAAACATGTAACAGCACAAAACTTGAGATAGAGAGAGGTCATCCTCTCATTCACTCTTTATAATGGAGATGATGTCATCACCATTTTACAGATAAGGAAGCTGAAGCCTAGGTTGGTAACTCGTTCTGTGCAAAGTCATGTCCTTCGGACAGCTTTTGTGTATTCGAAAAGATAAATCAGTCATTGCTACCAAGATGAAGTAACCCCATTCCTTCCTAGTCCTCCCTTTTACAACTAAAAACATTGGATGTAACACAACAAACAAACAGAAAGACTCCAAAAACTGGAAAGGTGGCGGCTGCTAGGGTTGTCGACATACACAGCCATCTGGCCTAACAATGAGTATGTGGAAACCAAGTTTAAAACAATATATTTACAGTCACTCCAAAGACTATGACATACATATTTATACAAAACATGTATAGGATCTGTATGCTAAAAGTTACACAATGCTGATGAAAGAACTCAAAGAAGACCTAAATTAATAGGCATATCATGTTCATGAATTGAAAGAATCAACATAGTAAAGACGGCAGTTTTCCCCAAATTGACATATATGTTTAATATAATTCCTATAGAATCCCTGCAATGTTTTGTAGGTGTAGACATATTTATTTTAAAATTTATATAGAAAAGCAAGACCCTAGAATAGATAAGACAGTTTTGAAAAAGAATAACATGGTAAGAGTCACTTTATGTGATATTAAGGGCAATATATAGCTAGAATAATCAAGACAGCATATTATTGGCAGAGAGATAGACACATAGGTCAGTGGAACAGAATAGAGAAACCAGAAATAGAGCTACACAAATATGTCCAACTGATTTTTGACACAGGTGCAGAAGCAATTCACTAAGACTGTCTGGAAAGACAGTCTTTTCCAGAAATGGTGCTGGAGCAGTTGGACATTCACAGGCGAAAAACAAACCTCAATTTAAGCCTCACAACCTAACTCAAAATGTGAATGTAAAATGAAATTAAAATTATTATTATTTTTTAAAGGAACTTTTAATCATCAACTGAAAATATATTTATTGATTTTAGAGAGGAGAGAGGGGAGAGAGAGGCAGAGAAAGAAACGTCAATGTGAGAAGGAGACATGAATCCGTTGCCTTTCGTACATGCCTCGACAGGGGATTGAACCCGCAGCCTAGGTATGTGTCCTGTCTAGGTATCAAACCTGCAACCTTTTGGTGTACGGGACAATGCTCCAACCAACTGAGCCACCCGGCCAGTGTGAAATCAAATGTAAAAGTGTAAAACTTTTAGAAAAAAACATAAAGGAGAAAAATCTTTGGGCCAAGTAAAGCGTTCTTAAGCTTTGTAGACAGTTTTATCCATAAAAGAAAAATGAAATAAATGGATAAGTTGGCCTTCATACAATAAAAACTTTTGTTCTGTGAAAGATTGTGTTAACAGAATGAAAAGACAAGCTACAAACTTGGGGAAGATATTTGCAAACTCACATATCTGACAAATAACTACTATAGAATATATCAAGAATTCTCAAAACTTGCCTGGGCTGGTGCGGCTCAGTGGATTGAGTGCTGGCCTGTGAACCAAAGTGTTGCTGGTTCGATTCCCAGTTGGAGCACATGCCTGGGTTGTGGACCAGGTCCCCAGTAGGGGGAATATGAGAAGCAACCACACATTGATGTTTCTCTCCCTCTTTTTCTCCCTTTCTTCCCCTCTCTCTAAAAATAAATAAATAAAATCTAAAAAAAAATTCTCAAAACTCAACAGAAAAACAGTTCAGTTAGAAAATGGACAAAAGACATAAAGAGACATTTCACTGAAGAGGCTATACAGATGGTAAATAAGCACTTGAAAAGATGTTCAACATCATTATCCATTAGGGCTATGCAAATTAAACTACAGTGGGATGTCATTGCACACCTATTGGAGTGGCTAAAATGAAAAATAGCGGTAACACCAAAGGCTGGCAAAGAGGAGAAACTATTATACACTCATGGCTAGTGGGAATGTAAAATGGCGCAGCCAGGCTGGAAGAGAACGTGGCAGTTTTTAATGAAACTAAACATGCAGTTCCCATAATGATCCAACAGTTGCACTTTTGTGCATTTATTCCAGAGAAATGAAAACTTACTGTCACACAAAGACCAGTGCATGAATATTTCATAGCAACCTTATTTATAATATCCACAAACTAGAAACAATGCGGATGTCTTTCCGTGGGTGAGCGGTTTATCTATGGTACGTACATACCATGGCATACTAGTCAGCAATAAAAAGTCAAGAGCTATTGATACTCAATGACTTGAATGAATCTCTAGAGAATTTTGCTGAGTGGAAAAAAAAAGTCAATCCCAGAAGTTACATACTTTATGATTGCATTTGTATGACATTCTAGGAATGACAGAATTATAGAAATGGAAAACTGACTAGTGATTGTTAGGGGTTAGAGACAGAAGTGGGGAGAGGATGGTAAGGGGAGGGAAGTGGGTGTGGTTATAAAAGGCAACAGGAGTAATCCTGTGGTTATGGAACTGATCTGTATCTTGCATATCTTAATGTCAATATCCTGGTCGTGATATTGTAATTAGCTTTGCAAGGTGTACTATTGGGAGAAACTGAGTCAAGCGTACATAGGATTTCTCTGCATTATTTCTTAAAACTGCATGAAACCCGAACTTATCTTAAAATAAAAAGTTTAATTAAAGAAAAGATAAATCAGGCCTCAGCTGGTGTAGCTCAGTGGATTGAGCGTCGTCCTGTGAACCAAAGGGTCCCGGGGTTCAATTCCCGAGTCAGGGCACATGCCTTGGTTGGGGGCCAGGTTCCCAGTAGGGGGCGCGCGAGAGTCAACCACACATTGATGTTTCTCTCCTTTTTCTCCCTCTCTTCCCCTCTATCTAAAAATAAAATAAATAAAATCTTTAAAAAGAAGATAAATCAGGAATACTACCATTAATGAAAAGAAATATTATTAAAGCTATAGATTTTCCTGAGTACTTAAGTTCAAGTTACAAATCTTATTATTTTTATAAATACTTGTCAGGGGGATTTTGGAACTTGTTTAATTAAATTCCCCTAAATCTTTTAAGGCTCATTTAAAAATTAATATATTTATTTTCATTTTTGAATAATTCATTTATCTGATTAACAAAATCCATTAGGTATTTAGATAGTTCTTGTACATATAATAAATAAATTACTAAATACAGGTAATCTTATGTTTTTTTAAAAGTTTTGGAATTTAGCCCTCGCTGGTGTGGCTCAGTGGATCGGTGCTCAGGCAGCCTGTTGACCGGTTGTTTCTCTCGCACAACGACGTTTCCTTCTCTTTCCCCCTCCCCTCCCTCTCTCTCTCAAAATAAAGAAATAAAAGTCTTTGAAAAAACTTTAAGAACAATAAATACTACTAATAAAGTAGAACAAGCAATGAGAGGCAGCTACTATTGCGAGAGGCAGGTATTGCCCGGAGTGGCCGCCACTCTTGCAACAAGCAGCCGCTATAGCAGGAGGCAGCCATTTACTATCAGGACGGGCAGCTACATGGCCGTTCCTGTGATAGGTAATAATAATGTAAGGGGGAAAATGCAATACGGTCTCCTGACAGTTGGGCACCGGGCCCGTATGGGAGCTGCTGCAGGGATGGGAGCCTGCCATCCACCGGTACCTCCCCTCAGCCCATCCTGGGTGTAGACAACCCTGTTATTAGAAGGATCTTTATTTTATTGAGACCGAAATATCATTCCCTATCATTATGACCTTTGGTTCATGATTTGCCTTAACATACATGTGTCTAATCCTGAACATATATACTTTGCCAAAAGTTAGCCCCCGAAGGACCTGAAAACTGATTTGGGTGATTTTCCTGATGAACGCATAGAATGACTATGCTATGAAAAAAGGAAAAAAAAGTAGAACAATCATAACAATATACTGTATTAACAGTTATATGAATGTGGTCTCTCTAAAAAAATCTATGGTACTGTGCAGACCCTTCTTGTGACGATGCGAGATGATATAACACCTACGTGATGAGGTGTAGTGAGGCGAATGACGTAGGTGTGGTGACATAGCATTAGGCTACTGCTGACCTCCTGATATGTCAGAAGGAGGATCACTGAGCCATGATGATGTCATGTCGTCCACCCACAATTTAATACCTTTTCCATCTTGACTAAGCAATTACTATGCACTGCGGCTGTAACTTGTGCAGTGCGACAGCAAAACTATCACAAATTTATTTTCTCTTCTACACAGTTTCATGGATAGAAGATTTGTTCTTATCATAGACCTTAGCAACCTCAGCATAGGATTTTTTTTCTCTCCTTGTTGAGAACTTCCACCTTTTCACTTACAGGAAGCACTTGGGATTTCTCGGTGGCATGTCTGAATTGCCAGCAGCACTAGTCCCCGGGTTCGGGGTCGTCGTTCAGTGAAGTAAGGATGCCTTGCACACAAGCACTGTCATACCTTGACAGTAGAGCTGATGACCCAGAGGGCCACTAAGTGACTTAACAGGGAGCATACACAGTTGGATAGGCTGGACAAAAGGATGATTCATGCCCTGGGCAGGGCGGGCCGGATGGTGCGAAATTTCATCGCGCTTCTCAGAACGACGGACAATTTAAAACTTACGAGTTGTTTATTTCTGGAACTTGCCATTGTATATTTTTGGATTTGGTTGTCTGTGAGTAACTGAAACTGCGGAAAGTAAAACCGTGGGTAAGGGGGGGACCGCTGCGCAGGTACTTCATATGTTCACACAAAACCGTTTTAATTTACTTCGTCACTTCAGTACTTAATATGAAAGCTTTCCAGGGCTAAGGGTATTGGTTCATTAGAGAAATAATATTTTTCTGCCATAAACCAGGTTGCACTGGAGGCAGAGACTCTGGTGGGGGCTGAGAATGCAGCTACAGCATTCGTGGTGATTTGGGTGACTTGTGTTGTGCTGGTGCAGGCCATGATGTGAGGAAGCAGGGGTTCTAAGAACGTGCCCTTCAAATGTCTTATTCTGATCTGAATTATTTTCCTGTAGTCCTTTTCTGGCGAGACCACAGCTTTTATAGGTATTTCATAGCCAGTTGGAGCTTTGCCTCAGCCTTTGTCTGATGGTGTGGTTCCGATCCCAATTCTCAGGTCATCAGCAATAAAAGTGACAACTAATACTGTGTATTCAGCACTCAGTATATGTTAGCTACTATTCCAAACACTTTAAAATATAGTAACTTCTTATTTAATTTTCCTGATAACACTATCAGCTATGCATGATAGTTATTTCTATTTTGCAGATGTGGTGATTGAGGGACAGAGAGATCATGAGACCTGTGCAAGGTCACACAGCTGGTAGAAGGCAGAGTCTGGGTTCAAACCCAGTCCACCTGGCTCATTAGTTCTTGCTCTCAGTCCATACCCTGTTTGAGCTTGCCACTGGCCAGGCTGGTGGGAGTGATTGGGGGCACCTTGTTGTTTCCTGTACACCTCCTTCCCTCTGTCCATACCCATAGTCACTGGGTATGCGGAAGTTCCTTGGGCTTCTCCCTCCCTCATATCAAGGCCCAGAGTGGGGCCCCAGAGCTACTGATGGATGTGGATTTCATCCTTTGTCTTGCTGTCACACGTTATAAAGTTGCGAGTGCATAGGGCTTGGAGCCTGGGCTGTCTCTCACGGATTGTGCGATTGTGCATTCCTCGGGGCCTCATCCCAGGCCTGCCTGTACCCATACTCTCTCTGCCCTGTCCCAGCCCTAGGGTATGCCAAGCCCGCTATGTTGATGACAGGCCAGCTGAAGAATCCACGGGAACCTCGGGAACCTCGCAAAGGGAAGTTGGACTCTGGAAAAGCCAAGTTCCGGCTACTGAAGGTATTCGGAGCATCCTCCCTCAGGTGCTGGGGCCCAGGGCAGGGGGTGTGGGGATGGCGTGGCAAACATGCCCAGAGCACTTTGTGAGTCTGCCTTGACTCATTCCCTCCTCATAGCAACTCTGTGGACACTTGTCATCATCCTTATTCTACAGATGAGGAAACTGAGGTGCAGGGAGGCAAATGACTTGGAGGAGGTTGCACGGTTAGAAAACGGCAGTACCAGGGGTCAGAGCCAGTTAAGCAAAGTGCCATTGTGTTTAAGAATCCCTTTTCATTTCCCTGCATTAGGCATGCAATCTGGGGCTTGTTCGTCTTCAGTAAATTCCCTTCATGGAACATGGTGCATCTTGAAACAAGGCTTAGGAGCGTACTATTAAATTTTTTACATCAACTGATACAATTTTGGATAATTAATTTCTCAACCTTCATTGTTTTTTATGGCTTCTTGAACCATGTTTCAAAGTATTTGAAATAACTAAAAGAAGGAGAGGGCTTTTAAGTCTATAGCAAAAACTAAAATACTATATAAGTACTACAGAACGCTGTAGAAGAATTCTTTTTTTAAAAAAAGACTATTTATTTTTAGAGAGGGGAAGGGAGGGAGAAAGAGAGGGAGAGAAACATCAATGTGTGTTGCCTCTCACGTGCCTGGGCCCACAGCCCAGGCGTGTGCCCTGGCTGGGAATGGACCCGGCCACCCTTTGGTTCGCAGGCCGGCGCTCAGTCACTGAGCCGCACCAGCCAGGGCATGTAGAAGAGTTCTCAACTTCTTCCAGAAAGTGTTTAATAGCTCAATGAGCAATGATTACTATCTAAAGCAATAGTGAAAAATGTATTTGCTTTGAAACCTTGTTTGCCCTTTAACCTTCAATTTTGCAAAAATGATGTAGAGGCAGCCCAGCATTCTTAAAGGAGGAACTCATATTTCTGATGTTATTTTCATCCTCACTTTAGGAGGGTTCATGTGTTTTGGTTTGATAAAAAACACGAACTTGGACAATTTGGCTCTAAAACCTGTGCTACCGGTTTCTAATACCGTCCTTCAGAACCACACGTTTGTTGACTTAGTCAGCAGATATTTATCGAGCGCCATCCTTTGCTGGCTGTAATGCGCTCCGATGTATAGTACGCACTGACGTTTTTGGCCCAAACCTCCAGGGAAAAAAAATCTTGAGTTTTAATTTTTTATTTCAATTATTTATTTATTTATATTTAGAAACAAAAGCGGTTATCGTGTTCCAGGGCATTCCTTTGCATACGGATATCATTATTGCTTCCTAGAGTTACGCTTTAAATGCGTAAGCATAAATAGAAGAATTAAAAACATTGATATAGATAATGGAATTAGTACTACCCATGTATAAAGCGCATCCTTATTTTCCGCTCAAAAACTTGGGCAAAAAACTGCACATGATACACGTCAAAGTAACGGTTCTATGTGCCAAGCCCTGTGCTAAGTGTGGGGATCGACTGGTCGTGTGGCCCGTGACACTCGGAAGCTCATATTCTACTGGGGGAGACAGACAGTAAACAAGGCAAGTGTATTATGTGTGTGGCGATGCTAACAGCTTGTGAAGGGGCAGAAAGATAAGGTTGGGGGGCTAAAGAGGCACGGGGGTGGAGAGTGGTTGTGACTGTTTTAGACAGGGTGGTCAGGGAAGGCTGCTAAGGTGGTAACATCTGAGAGAGGAATGTTCCAGGTAGAGGAACCATAGTGCGAAGCCCTGAGGTTGGTGTGAGGTTGGTGTGTCCGGAGCAACTGATGAGGGGAAAGGTGTTGGGACGTGAAGCGAAGCAGGATAGCTTGTATACGGCCCTGTAGTCCGTGATTGCACTTGGTGTTTTTATGCTGGGCAAGACAGGAAGACCCTGGAGGGTTCCGAGTAGAGCAGGGGCATGATCTGACTTAGGTTTTCACGGGAGTCCCTGGGGTGCTGCTGCTGCTGTGGGGGGAATGGACTTGTGGAGACAAGGGGGACACAGAGGAAGGGAGTAGAAACTACCTAGTTGGCTTGTTCTTGGAGGCGGGCTAGGATCCTGACTGCCTCTCAGCCTCAGGACAATTATTTATTCAATCTACAACTCTCGAGAGAGCGCCTACTGTGTGCCAGGCGCCATGCTGGCTGCTGGGGACGCAGCCATGAGCATGGCACTCGCATTTGTGCTGCTATGGAGCTTCCACTTCAGCGGGGAGGGACTTAAACGAATTAAAAAACCCTGGAGAATAAGTACTCATCAGCTTATTCATCCCATACTCAGGGAGCTCTGGGCACTGTCCTGTGTGCCGGAGAGAGTTGTGACAAAACAACCAATGTCCCTTCCCTCTTGGCTGTGACATTCTAGTGGGGGACAGACAGGAAACAAGATAAAAAGAAAAATATCTGTTATGTTGGGCAGTGATAAGTCCTAGGATAAAAATAAATTGGGAAAGGGAAAGAGATATTTACAAACTATTGCGGTAAGGGTCAGGAAAGAAGCCAAGAAGGGCTTCTACACTAGGTCTGGTGGTCAGAGAAGATCCATTTCTAGAGCAGAGGTCGCTAATCCTACAGTTTATCTGAATCACCGGGAGTGGAGTGTGTGAAAAGTACAGACCCCTGGTGCCAGGCCCCAGCGATGCTGGCTCAGTGGGCCTGAGACTGGCATGTTTCACAAAATGCCGCCGGTTCCTGTGGGCCAGGTTTGGAGATATTTTGGTGCGGAGATGTGGGGGCAAGATAGGGGAGTGACCACGGGTAACTTACTGAATCTCTCTGACCCCCAGGTTCTGCTTCTATAAGGTGAGGCCAATAACAGTGCCAAGTGAGGTTGCGTGCGTCATGTGCTCACCACAGCGTCAGGCCCAGAATGAGCGCTCCGCAGTCTTGCCCCGTTACCCTCATCGTCTGAGAGAGACTGGAGCTGAGGGATAGCAAGGTGGGAGGGCTCTAGCAGAGGACAGAAAGAAGGAAAAAGGGAAGGAATAAAGAAGAGAGTGCATCGGTGTGGCAGAGGCGGAGGGTTAGAGCCGGTGAGAGAGCACCAGCTCCTGCTCACCGAGTGCACACCAGGTGTGCGAGGCACTGCCTGCCCCTAAGTGGCTTTATTGTGAATATGATTTATTTATTTATTTTTTTCCACAGCAGGTCTCTGAAGTGGGTGTTAGTTATCCATGTTCGAAATGAGTATAGTGGGGCTCTGGGAGCTTAACTCTCCCGGGTTCCTTTAGGTGGTAAGCGACAGAGCTGAGATTTGAAGCATAGCGTGTCTTGGCCTAACATCCAAGTCTTAACCACTTCGAGGCCCAGCCACGCCCTGCAGCTTTAAGCCCACTCAGCTCCTTGTCTTAGTGTAGTGGAAAGACAGACACACGGGGAGCCAGAAGTCTGCCTTCCCGGCGCCTGTGGCCCCGCTGCTGGCTCTGTGACTGTGGGCAAGTCACTTCACTGGTCTGAACTTACACCTGTCAGTAAAACAGAGTTAGGAAACATAGGGTTGTTAGAGGACGAACTGGTACCATGTGCCATGTGCCAGATGAGGCACAGTGCTCAGACACATAGCAGGCCCTCAGCAGCAGTTGTTGGTTTTATTGTGGATTTTGTGTACCTGCTGGATGTGACTGAAGCCTTTAGGCCCCCACCGTCTCCCCAGGGGCATTGTATGAAATCGGAGTACTCCGCCCAGCTGCCTGATGAGAGACGTTAGGGATTATCATTCCGCCTGCCTCCCTGCTTCTCCTCCGGACACGGCCCACCACCTCTGCCACCTTTTTTACCTACCTGGGGCATTTTCTGTTATAATGATTATTACTACTGTATTTTATTGATTCTAGGGAGGCATTGATAATAAGGCGCACCTTTATTTTATTTACCCACTAATAAAATATACGTCAATTAGATCGAGACACACACTAACTGTAAGAGGCATCCCCACATCAAAGATGTAAAATTATGGGAAAACGGGCATTTCAGAATGGATGAAATAGTTGGAGGTGCCGTGACCCGGAGACAATGGGGAGCCGCCTCCCAGCCCGGGTTGCAGTTACCAGTCGAGGCCACTAGGAGGCAAGTGTGCGACGGGAGGGCAGTGGTCCCCAGACTCCGGGAAGCTCCAGCCGCTTGGCGCAGCACCGCCTTCCAGTCCCTTCCCTCCGTCCACAGATGATGCTCAGGAACCGGCAGACCGCACTCCAGGAGCTCCGCGACCACGAGGACTTCATCATCAAGCTCAATCGGGAGCTGGTCAAGACCATCCAGGACATGGAGGACAGCTCTGCCCTGAAAATGCGCAGGATGCTGCAGCAGCAGAACGTCTTTCGAGTGAGGCCTCACTGGTGGCCCTGCAGCCCCGCCCCTGCCCTCTGCGCCCCACCGCCCTCCTGAGCGCTCTGGCGCCCTCTCCTGGCCTCTCCCTGCCGGTTGCACAGCTACCAGGGCTTTGGAATCAGACGGGGATTGGCGGGGCTCATCCCAAAGTCAGTACCTACTACCTGAGAGACTTCGAGTTAACCTCTGAGCTCTGTAAAAATAGGGCTCGATAGCATCCATTCCAAAGTTTGGGGGGCTTGTACTTGGTACATATTAGTTGCACAAGAGAAAGCAGCAGCTGTCACCACCAGCAGCATCACCTACTTGCACAGTGTAATGCTAAGTGCTTTTGTATATACTCCAGTATCCTCCAACAACCCTGTGGGGTGGACATTATTATTATCTTTATTTTATACATGAAGAAATGGAAACACAGACTAGGTGACTTGATCAAGGTCACTTTCAAGGTCAGCCAGCTAGCCAGGGTCAGAGATGGGATTTGAGCCCATGCAGCCTGGCGCCATGATCTGTGTTCCTCCTGCCAGCTCCGATTACCATCCTCATCCAGTGGTGGCGCTTCCATTCCATGGGTGAAGAGTGACTGTGCAGAGAGCCCAGGGAATGTCCTCGGCCTCTAGGAGAGGCCAGGCGAAGCTGTGGTGCGAGGCCGAAGGTCCACAGGGGCCCCAGGAGTTTGGGCTGAGGAGTCAGAGAGAGTGGGTTAACAGAGAAGTGAGTCCCTGGCTGACTGCACTTTGCCCAGGAAGAAGAGGGACTGAGCTCACCGGAGCCTGTGAGATGAAGAGAAAATGAAGCTTTGGGACCTCCGTTGGTCAGCTTGGGCTGCCATAACAAAACACCCCAGAAATTTTGGCTCAAACAATCAAAATTTATTTCTCATAGTTCTAGAGGATGGAAGTCTAAGATCAAGACGCCAGCAGGGCTGATGTCTGGTGAGGTCTCTCACCTTGGGGTGGACGGCTGTCTTCTGGCCGCGTTCTTACATGGCCTTTTTTTCAGTGTTCACATGGAGCGAGAGCTCTCTGGCATCTCTTCCTTTTCTTATAAGGACACCAGTCCTTTTAGATTAGGGCCCTATCCTTTTGACCTCATTTGTCCTTAATTTCCTTCCTAAAGGCTTTATTTCCAAATGCAGTCATGTTAGGGGTTAGGGCTTCAGTGAATTTGGGGTGGGGTGGGGGACACACAATTCAGTCCGAAATAGAGACCAGCGACATACAGAGTTACTCAACCCAAGGAAGCTTAGTAGAATATTCTCCATACCTAGACAAAGTCATTGTCTGATTTTCTGACATTGATCCATTAATTGTTTTCATCCTGAGTACTTCCTGTAGGCCCTTGGGAAATAGTGACCACAGTGGGACACTTTGTCCACATCAAGCTCTCATTCTAGTGTGGTCACGGGCAGTTAGAAAGACATTTGTGTGTACCGTGATGGGGATGAAGGACTTGGAGCTTAGCGGGGCTCTCTAACCCAGACTTGGGAGGATCAGGAAGGCTTCCTGGAGAAACTGATGGTTGGGTTGAAACGTGCAGCCACAGGCATTAACTGGTAGAGAGCAGGCGAGTGTTCCAGGCAGAGGGAATGGGTACCAGGGCCTGGGTGAGAAGGAGCAGAGCCGGCTCAAGAAGCCACATGTTGCGTAGTTTGGCTAGACAACGGGTGTGAGGAAGGACGCGGAGAGAGAAGACCGGCCCAGGCCAGATGGGGGAGGGCCTCGTTTATAGGGCAGAGGGAGCCGCTGGCAGGCTTCAGATAGGAGAGGGACCAGGGTGATGTTTTTTAAAGAAACATCATTCTGACCGCTGTGTGGAGAATCAGCCAAAGGAGAGGAGCAGTTTAGGGGCAGCTGTTGTCATATTTCAGACAGGAGACAAAGAAAACTTGAGTAAGATAGTGGCAGTGAGGATGGAGAGAGAGCCGTGGCTCTGAGTGCAGTTTGGGGTATAAAATCCATAGCACTTGGTGACATTCAGGGTGAGAGGGGAGCAGGGACTGACACCTGGGTTTGGGCCTCTGTGCCTGGGTGTGTGGTGGGGCCACTGGCCGAAGTGGATGGTAGAAAAGGGGAACTTTGGGGAGGGGGTGGGAGAATAGGTGACTGCTTCCCGGTCTCTGGAAAGGTTCCTGGGCCTGGGAGTGGGGTTGGGTGTGGGGACTCCTCTAGGGCAGTGCCGAGTCCCCCAAGCCGCCGTGCTCCCGGCGGGCGAGCTGCCCCTCCCGTTCCCACAGACCATCGCCCATGTCTTGGAGTCGTCGGGCAAGAAGCAGCTGCAGCGGATGAAGTGCGAGCTGCAGGAGTGGAAGGAGAAGGAGGAATCCAAGATGAACTGTAAGAGTCCATGCGAAAAGCTTCTTGATCTTCACCTGGCCCTCTGGGGAGGTCGTCTGCAGGGCACTCACCTTGTACCTGCTGTCCTGGAACCTTTAGGCTCATCGTTTCCCTTAGGCAGCTGGAACTGCAGAGATCCAGAGCTGATAGCTTGCTTAGGGAGCCTTCGGCACTTCCAGGCCCAACGTGTCTTCGCTTTTATGGGCACACCCTGTCATTACAACTACCTGTGAGGCAGGGAATATTCTCCCATTTCACAGATGAGGAAACTGAGGCTAAGAGAAGTGAAGTAGCCTGCCGAAGGCTGTGCAGCTAGGAACCAGAATCCAATATAAGCCCACCTCTGTTTCCTGCCAAGGTCACTCTGGAGGTCAGTGCCTGGGCCAGGCCCCAGGTCTCCTGGTGTGTATCCTGCTGAGTCCGTGGTTTCTTTTCCCTGAGCAGACTGGAAGCCTTCTGAGCAGAGGGACAGTGTGTCAGACAGCCTCAGATACTGGGGATGCCTTCCAAGGAGGATGGCAGGATAGACTTTGTCTCTTGGGAACCAGCATCACCCTGTCTCCCTGGGCTTGTTGTGTTGGGGGTGTGTGTATGAGGAGACAGAAGTCCAGAGAGGGATGGTCTTGGTGAGTGTCACAGAGCAGGTCCCAAGCAAGCTGGGATTAGTCTCGGAATCGTGCACCAGCTTAGTTTCTGTTTCCTACCCTGTATGGCTGCTTCTGTGGGGATAGACTCTCTAGGGCCTTGACGTTTCACCACCTCCCAGCCTTGTGTGAGCTTGCTTCAGCCCAGAACCCAATCCGTTGACCAAGGAGGGCTCCTTGGGAAGGGGTCCTTGAGGAAGGACCCTGCCTCCTATTCCTCCTGACCTCCGCAGGCCTGAAGCAGCAGATGGAGCAGCTGAATGCCAAGGTCACGAAGATGCGGGAGGAAGTGAACTTCCTGAGTACTTACATGGACCATGAGTATCCCGTCAAGTCGGTCCGTATTGACAACCTTGTGCGCCAGCTGCAGCAGGTGAAGGACAACGAGCAGGTAGGTGAGCCCCTGGCTTCGCCCTGTTGGATCGGGGCCGGGGGGAGGCAGGGCTGGTGGCCACCATGCTCCCGATGGCCGCCAGGATGAACTGGATGGCTTAAATGAGATGGGCAAGAAGGTCCTGGAGTCTTTGTCTAACGAGATTCAGATGAAGAAGAAAAAACTGCTGAGCTCTCTGGTGGTGGTGAGTAGCCGGCGGCTGCGGTGGTCACCCAGGTCCTCCCTTCAGTCCTGGTTCCTTCCCCATCCTCTACCCCCAGGCCCCCTGTGCCCCCGCCAGCCTCTATCATGCACTGCTGCCCGGGAAGGGGCACGTGGGGGCCAGACGCTCCTTCATTCACAGAAAACCCAGCAGCCCCATCAGGAGGTCCTTCTGCAGAAGACATGGGAAAACCACAACATGGTGAAATACACGGACAAGTACAGAGAAGTGAGTGGGCAAGGAGGGTAGTGGTCCCTCTGTGAGGGAGCAGAAGGGTGGGCAGCCCCCAGGACCTGCGGGTGTCAAGCTCGTCCTGATCTGGCGCTCGGGAGGTCTTGGGAGTCTGGTGTTGGCCTTTCTCCTTGCTGGCGCCATTCCCGTCACTTGACATTCATCTGACA
>PVJD01016616.1:0-11113 GCA_004026545.1 Mormoops blainvillei
CAGTGGCAGAGCTTAATGACGGATTAATTAACTAATTCAAACTCAGGCAGCCTGGCCCCATCAGTACTCTCAGCCGTCTCGTTCACACTGAAAACAATGTTAGTATTATTTATTTCTTACTCACTTACTCCCTTTTGCCCTTACCAATTACTCTCCTTTTCTTCCCCATTTCATGTTTATTGCATATCATTTTTGTTTATAGGTATTCTTATACATTGTGTATTTTTGTTTAGGATGTAAGAATTCTAAATTTATGTGAATAGTATTGGGTTGTAGGTCTCATTCTGTTTCTTTCTTTTCCACTCAGGTCCACTTTTACATTTTTTTATTTTTTAAAAAGATTTTATTTTACATTTAGACAGAGGGGAAGGGAGGGAGAAAGAGAGGGAGGGGAACATCAATGTGTGGTTGCCTCTTGCATGCCCCCCACTGGGGACCTGGTCCACAACCCAGGCATGTGCCCTGACTGGGGAACCAAACCGGCAACCCTCTGGTTCACAGGCCAACGCTAAATCCACTGAGCTATACCACTTGGGTCAGACCAATTTTTTAAAATAACTTTCATTTTTCAATTATAGTTGACACACAATATTACATGAGTCCCAGGTATACAACATAATGATTAGATATTTACATAATTTACAGAGTGATCCCCCAATAAGTCTAGTACCCACGTGACACTGCACATAGCTATTACAATATTACTGACTGTATTCCCTATGCTGTACTTTACATCCCCATGACTCTTGTGTAACTACCAATTTGTACTTCTAAATCCCTTCCTCCTTTTCGCCCATTCCCCCAGTCCTCCTCCCACCTGGCAACCATCAGAGTGTTCTCTGGACCTATGAGTTTGTTTCTGTTCTACTTGTTTGTTTTGTTAGGTTCCACATGTAAGTGAAATCATATGGCATTGGTCTTTCTCTACCTGACATCGCTTAGCATAATGCCCTCCAGTTACATTCATGTTGCAGATGAGAAGACTTCATTCTTTTTTACGGCTGAGTAAATTCCGTTTCTTCCTTATCCATTCATTGATGCATTCTTCTTGTGTGTGCACAGCCTAGCCTGTTGTTTCCAAGGCTTCAGAATCCTCGCCCTGGGCACCACGGGCACCTCCTCCTCGCCCCCACCCACCCCCCAAGGACGGACACACAGCGGGCTGCCTTGGACACCCCACACCACCGCCATAAACAACACTGTGAAGAACATCCTTGCCCCTGGGGGCGAGTGTGAAAACTTCTTTAGCCTCTTCATCAAAAAGAGGGGAATTGCCAGGCCATGAAATCTGCAGGTACTTAATTTAACTAAGTTTTACCGAACTGCACTTCAGCGCGGCTGCTCATCGGAGAAATAAAACCGGTCCTGCTTCCTGATTCTTTCTGCCTCACACCTGGACATGAGGCTTTGGAGCTTAGAAGTTGAGGAATTTTAAGCTTTTGTTTTCCCACCTTTGTTTTCCCTCTCGTTCTGACAACTCCTTCTTAGGTCACTGCATGAGTTACTATCATCAAGGGCTAATTCTGGGAAAGGTAGGCAGGGCAGCAGGAAGCTAAGGATGAGACTTTCCCAGGTAGGAGACGGGAGAATTTCACTCGGGTGTGAGCGCCCCCTTGTGGTCTAATCATCCCGGTACACTCCCCCACAACCATTAACAGCCAGCTAATTAATTCACATCTAAATTTAAATAATATTTATTGGGCACCATCTATGTGCTAGACCAGCAATGTCCAATTGAAATACACATGCAAGCCCCCCCCCCATGTAATTTGAAACTTTCTGCTAGCTACGTTAAAAATGTAAAAAAAAAAAAAAGACCTCGGCCAGGTAGTTCAGTTGGTTAGAGCATCATCCTGATATGCCGAGGTTACAGGTTTGATCACTGGTCAGGGTGCATACAAGAAGCAACCAATAAATGCACCAATAAGTTGAACAACAAGTCGATGTTTCTCTCTCCCTCCCTCTCTCTTCCCTCCCCCTCTAAAATCAATTTTTTGAAAAAAGTAAAAAGAAACAGGTGACATTAATTATAATGTATTGTATTAACTTAGTAAACCCAAAATATTATCATTTCAACATACAACCAACATGACAATGATTGAGATATATTACTTTTTTGTACTAAGCCTTCAGAATGTTCTCAGGACAGCACCTGTCAATTGGGACACTAACTTTTATTTCAAATACTTAATCTCTGTTTAGATTTTATAACATTTAGAGTTGAAGTAGATTCACATGCTCAAGTTATTCCAAACATTTTTAAAGGTTTCCCAATAACTGAATCAAGGATCTCTTTTCTATATCAAAGTTTAAATTCTTTAGAATAGCCCCGACTGACGTGGCTCCGTTAGTTGGGTGTCATCCCACAAAGCAAAACGTTGCCGGTTCAATTCCTTCTCAGGGCACAGGCTTGGGTTGTGGGTCTTTACAAGAGGCAACCGAGCAGTGTTTCTCTCTCATATCAGGGTTTCCCTCTCTTTCTAAAAATAAGTAAATAAAATCTTTTTTTTAACTTTTTAAAGAAAAGATGTTATTTATTTTCAGAGAGAGGAGAAAGAGGAGAGAAACATCAGTGTGTGGTTGCCTCTCATGCGCCCCGCCCTGGGGCCCTGGCCCACAGCCCAGGCATGGGCCCTGACTGGGAATCAAACCGGCAACCCTTTGGTTCACAGACCCGCACTCAATCTACTGAGCTACACCAGCCAGGGCTAAATAAAATCTTCTTAAAAATAAGAATTATAAATTGTGATTAGTGCTATGACAAAAACCAACAAGGATGAGTTAGAGCTAATGACAAACTATGGCCCCCAAGCTAAGAATGGCTTTGATGTTTCCAAATGGTTGGGAAAAGTCCAAAGACTATTTTGAGATGTGTTTAAATTATTTGAGATTCAAATTTCAGCATCATTTCCATGTTTTTTGTGGCTGCTTCCCTGCTGCTACCTTGGAGGGGTTGATATTGAAGTGAAGAAGAGTTAGGAGGTATCTGGGAAAATCTGAGTATGGTTCAACAGATTAAACCAATTTTAAAAATCGTGAGTGTAAATTTGACTATCCTAGACAGTCTAAATACCTCATACGGGGGGAATCATACAGCTTCGTCATTTCTTGACTTAGTTCGCTCAGCGTAATGGTCTCAGTGTCCATCCATTTAGTAGCATATGTCAGAATTTCCTCCCTTTTCAAGACTGAATGATATCCCATTGCGTAGATATACCACATTTTGTTTGACCATTCGTTAGCTGATAGACACTTGGACTCTTCTCCAGCGCGCAGCACACAGAGGGCGCTCCATTGACATTCGTTGAACAAATGTATATAAACGATGGGAGTAGAGGCTGTTTGCCTCAGCAATACATTGCAGTCCCTAGAACAGGGCCTGACACAGGGTAGCAAAGGCTCAGCAAAGACCTGCCTCCCTCTCCTCTTGGGTCTCCCTGACCCCGCCCACACCTCTCTGTGACGTCACAAGAGCCCTGCCATGCCTCTGGCCTTGACCCTTGTGCTGCTCGTTGGCCTAGGCGCCCGCGGAGGCTGGGGCTGCCTGCAGTGTGACCCCTCGGTGCGGGTGGCCCTGAGGCAGCTGCGTTTGGCCATCATCCCCAGCCGCTTCCATCTCCGGCAGCATGGGGCCCGCGCTCAGGCCCTGCTGCTGGGCATGGAGGGCTCTTTCTTCCGGAACTACGCACTGAACGCGTTTGTGGGGCAAGTGGGTGCGTGCTGGGGAGGGGAGGGTGCCTAGCACTGTGGAGAAAGGGACGGCGGGGTGGTCGGTGCAAGCCAGAGGATGGAGTGGAAGACATTTGGGGACCACGCCCCCTAGAGGGGGAGGGCGGAGCCTATGCTTGGTGAAAATGTGGGGAGTCCTCACTTGGCTCTCTGAGGGATCCAATGGCATTTCCTCTCCTCTCCTCCCCAGAGACACATCACCTGGACCTTGTGGCATCCTTTATCAAGAATCAAATAAAAAACTTAAAAGTTACGTCTCTGAGAGGTAGGAACTAAGGGAAAGCCTTCTCCCAGCTCCCTTCTTCCTCCCTCTCCACCTGTCCACCACCCTTCCCCTTGGTTTAAACACAGAAGGAAACGCGCGCATAGCCTCCACTGTGTGTCTGGTACAGTTCTTAGTGCTTTACTTACAAGTAAACTTCCACAGTTTATCTAGGTGGGCACGGCCCTTTACTGAGGGGGAGACTGAGGTTCCTACACGCCCAAAGTCACACAGCTAGGAAGAGAGATGGGGATTTGAACCTGAGACATCCCTCCCGGCTCAGACACTGTATTCCCCTGCGGAGCGGGGGGTGACGGGAGGTGAGGGCACCATTCACAGAGTTAGGCATTAGAGATTGGCCCGGTCCTTATGACAATTCCCCAGCAGAGGGCAGCAGAGGGCCCTGTGGACTTAGGGGAGTTGGGCGAGGAGGGGGTTCTAAGCCCCACAAGCCTTGCCCCACCTTGAGGAATGGAGCAGGGAAACGGACACTGTAGAAGAGCCCACCAGTGTTTAAAAAGATATAAAGTGTGTGTGTGTGTACCATGAGAATGACACTTCAGCCCTCACTTCAATACTAAATTCTTCAGTAGGTGATCTCCCAAAAACAAGGAAGGACGTTCTAGTTTCCTTTCGATCCTTGCTCTGTTCTGGGATCACAGAGTCTTTTCTGTTGTCTTTTCTGACACTGACATTTTTTAAGAACCTAGGTCAATCATTTTGCAACTGTTACTGTATTACTTTATATATTATATTATATTATATTACATTACATTATATTTATTATATTATCAGGGGTTGGTCAGTACATCGACCTGGAGAACCCGAGTGGCTAACCTTAGTTACCCAGTGTCCAACCCCTCCAGATGTCAAGCTGCTACCATGTGGCCAAGGCCCTACCGTCAATCTCCTTGTTAGCATAGACTATGCGGTGAGACCCAGGCTCCCAAGTAAAGAAGCACACTCTTCCAGGCGGGACAGTCAAAGGACTTAGAGGTTACCCACCAGTGGCTGGGCAAGAGCCACATCTTTTTTTTTTTTTTTGGAATGTGCAAGATTGGGACAACCCAGGCCTACTGAGTTAACCCTTCACTGCACACTATAACAAGTCAAAAGGGGACAAATTATATGGAGAAAAAAATTGCCCTGGCTGGTGTGGCTCAGTGGATCAAGTGCTGGCCTGCGAACCAAAGGCTTGCCGGTTCGATTCCCAGTCAGGGCGCGTGCCTGGGTTGTGGGCCAGGTCCCCAGTAGGAGGCGTGCAAGAGGCAACCACACACTGATGTTACTCTCTCTATCCTTCCCTTCCCCTCTCTCTAAAAATAAGTAAATAAAATCTTTAAAAAAAAAATAAAGTAGGGACCAGGGGTAAGCAGTACTGGCAGCAGGGGTGAGCATTGCAGTTTAAAGCCAAGAAGCATGACACTGAAGAGTCAGCACGTGATGAAAGACAGGAGAAAGCAGAAGTAGCTGTGAGGGGGTCCGGGCTCAAGGACTGCGGGAAGAAGTTATGGCTAGTGCGATCCCTGAGGTGGGCTGCATTTGGTGTATTCACAGAACCTTAAGGAGGTTGGGGAGGTCGGAGGGGAAGGAGTGAGAGGGAGAGATGGGGAAGATTAGCTTCTAGAGGGAAAGGGAAGGAAAGGATAGGTCCTTTCTAGCCCTTTCTAGGCCACGATAAGGAATTTTCGCTTCTATTCGGGATCACGCGGGAGGGTTCTGAGCTGAAGCGCGATGCGAGCAAGTTGACCAAGGTTTTGGTAGGACCCCCTGGATGTGGAGGACAGATTTTAGTGTGGCCAGAGGAGAGGAAGGCTGGAGACCAGGGAGAAGAGGTGGCGATGACCCAGGCAAGAGCTGATGATGGCTAAAACCAGGGTGGTAGCAGTGGAGGGGGCTGAGCAGTGATGGGATGTCTGGATCTGACTCGAATGCTGAGCAAACAGGGTCTGCTGATGTGTATGTTGACAGCTTGCATGTGGGGTGGGCGAAAGAGGGGTCTAGCACCCATGATCTTAGCCCGAGCAAGTAGAACCATGGCACCTACACCTACTAAAATGAAGACTGGGGGCTGGGAGCAGGTTTGGAGAATATCGGACACGTTTTGAACTTACGGAGCTTAAGATGTCTGTTAGACATCCAGGTGGACCTGGATGAGGAGAGTTGGATCTATAGGCCTGGACTTCAGCGCGTGGGCTGGGCTAGTGGTAAAAACTCGGGAGGCCTTGGTGTGGACAGAGGAGCAGTTCCAATGGAAATGTGGTGGCAGGTACAAGTAGAAATCACATACGTAATTTTTAATTTTCTAGGAACCCCATTTTTATTTTCTTATTTATTCTTTTAAAAGACTTTACTTATTTTTATTGAGAGGGGAAAGGAGGGAGAAAAGAAGAGAAACACTGATGTGTGAGGGATACATTGCCTCTCACATGCCCCCAACAGGGGACCTGACCTGCAACATAGGCACGTGCCCTGACTGGGAATCGAACCGGCGACCTTCCGGTTTGCAGGCCGGGACTCAATCCACTGAGCCAAACCAGCCAGGGCTAGTAGCCCCATTTTTTTAAAGGTAGACAGAAGCAGGTCAAATTAATTTTAACATACTTTATTGAACCCCATACCTAAAATATTGCCCTTTCAACATGCACTCCACATGAAAATGATTTATTGTGACATTTGACAAATATTGTTTTTCATACTATGACTTCCAAATCCAGCATACATTTTATACAAACTGCATCTCTCAATTCAGACTAGCCCCTTGTGGGTGCTCAATAGTCCTGTGTGGCTAGTGCCTGACATACTGGATAGTGCGGGTCGAGGTAATTAATATATAAAGCCATGGGGCTGGTTGAAATCATGAAGGAGGGAGTGTAGACAAAAAAGACGAGAGGAGCGCGAATCAGAGGGAAGGAAAGAGGAGGTGATCAGGCCCATGCTTCTACCACTTAGCAAATGAGGAAACTGAGGCCAAGGGAAGGTGGCTTAACTTGGGGCCCTGCAGTGAATTAGAAGCTAAATGCAGTACTTCCCAGGCCACAGATCTGCCCAGTGGACTCCGAGTAATACCTGGTCTCCGTTACTCCCAATGAAGGAATAGGAGTTTCCTCATCCCTTCTCTTCGAAGCTGCAGATGGGGCGCTGAGTGCCTCACAAGGGTCTCTCTCTCCTCAGATGAGCCTCTGCTGGAAGAGCTGGTAACTCTTAGGCAGAGGGTGATCAAGAAACTCAAGACAGCTCTAAATTCGTATGAATTAAAAGGTGCGGCGTGTCTCTCCCCCAAGCCCCGCCCATTATCACTCCGGCCCCTTCTCTCACTTTTTCCCCAAACTCCTTCCTCACCTCCCCGAGGACTCAGCTTTCTCTGCCCCTCCACGGTATTCCTTACTCATCTTTCCCAGCTCTTTCCTCCCTGCCTCTCCTGGTCTCTACCCATTAAATTATCAGATTGCTCTCCCAACTTAACTCACCTCCACTCTTTTCTCTTGCAGCCTGCAACCGCAAAACCTGCCGTGAGTCCTTGACTTACTGTCCCTTCCTCGCTCCTCGACCCTTCTCTACCTCTTTACTCTGTCTCCCTCAGATCAAGCCCCACTATCACACCTACTCCATCTAGCGGGTCCCCCATCCAAAGCTCTAGTACCTAGGGATATCTGATTTTTGAGGGCTTATGAAAATTGCAACCTGCAAAAAAGTACTTTGGGGAGCATGTTAGGCAGGTTAAAAGAGCCTATGTCCTAGTTAAAAACAAACAAACAAACTCACATTTCAGCGGTTTAACAAAAGAAAGATTTACTTCTCTCTCACCCAAAATCCATTGAGAGTTGAGCAATTCTTCCAACTGGTGAGTCAGGGATCCAGGCTGCACCCCTGTTGCAGCTTCTAAGCAAGCTTCAGAAGGGAGAAAGAATAGGGAATTCTGCATGGACTTTTATGCCAAGGCTGGGAAGTGGCTTTGCATCCCCCTGCCCACTTTCCATTGGGCAAAACTCAGTCACATGGTTGCAACCTACTGCAAAGGGGCCTGGGAAATGTAGTCTTCCTGAGTGGCAGGAAGTGGAGGAGATAGGATCAATGAGCATCCAGCCAGTCTATGCCACAGGTGGCTGCGAAATAGGAATACAGACATGACAGCGTTCTTTTGTAGATATTTAATTAAACATGTGTTTGATTTTAATTAATTAAATGTTTCCAAACAATGTTGGGTTAACTGGACAGCTGCAACTTAGTTCAACCCTTCAATCAACTTATATATTTTATAAATATATAAAAATTATTTTTACCGTGAATCGCCAGTGCATTTGGCTCCGCTTGCTCTGCTGCACGCGGGACCTCCAAGTTTCCGAGGGCGTGGGGGACTCCATATCTTCTTTCCCCTTCCGCCGTCCTGCCCCCTGCCGGTCCTCTGATAGCTGCCCTCATCCCACTTCTCCCTCTCCCCTTATCCAGACTTGCTTAAAGAAGAGATCTTTGACTGTTTACATTGCGTGAAGATCAGTCCCAACTGCATAAAAAAGGAGTACTGTTTTGGTAAGCTCTTGTGGGTCGGGGAAGACGTGGGACAGGTGCATGGGAGATGAAGGCAGCTGTGTCCCAGCGGATATGGCTTTTTAGGTCTGCCGCGTGCCGCCTGGAATCCCGCCCTGAACGCTTTCTTACAGTGTGGCCCAGCAGGTGCTGCCGCGTTCTGAAGTTCATTTTTCCCTGCTGCTAAATGGGAAGATTCCTCTGCAACTTCACAACGTGTCTAATACCATAATGGCAGGTGCTAGAAAAACGTTTTCTTCTTAGCCAGTGCCATACCTGGGGCGTCTGGAAGGACGTGCTGGATGTATTCATTCCTTCAGAGATTTTAAAAATACATATCCTTAGAGCAGAGAAAATAGTACAATGAACGTCCATGTATACATCAAGATTCAACGGTCATGCTCAACTTTTTCCTGTGCTGCACTCTCTCTCTGTCACTCTGTTCCTCCCACTCCCTCACTTCAACAAAGTCTCAGCGCTTACCTCCTCCGAGAGGACTCCCTGGTCACACTCTCTAAAGTAGCACTTTCCATCTGGACAATGAACGTTTCTCCAACTTGATTCATTTATTTTATTTTATTTTATTTTATTTTTGCCACAGAGTTTTAAAAGAAATCAGGCATCGTAAGATTTCTCCTTTTAGTGGTGTGTACATCGAAAAAATAAGGACCCTTTCTACATAACCACACTCAGCAAACCTAACAGCAAGTCTTCGGTATCAAATAATTCCAAGTCCCTTTTCCACCATCCCTAATTGTCCCCAGAACACCTTTCTCAGTTGATTTATTGAAACAGAGTCCAATGAAGGGGCTTCTCATATCATTCAGTGGTTAAGTCTTTCTCTCTTCTTTTTTTTTTTAGTGCTGCCCCCCCTACCCCGCCCCAACACCGAACAATTGAAAAGAATTTGTCTTGTTGTTCCTTTAGGGTGGTGTTTAACTACAACAAATATTTCGAGCACCCTAGAATGCCCCAAACTGAGGCTCATCGGAATGAGAGACGAGTGTCTTATAGAGCCCACATGTTGATGGAGTGAAGGGTTGGACCAGGCGTTCTCAGCCTTGTTGCTACCGACACTTGGGGCTGGATAATTCGTTGCTATAAGGCTCTTCTGTTTACTGCAGCTCCCCAGCCTCTACCCCCTAGACACCAGTAGTGCTTCCCCACACACAAAAGGCGAGACACTCATTTCCAGTCTCCAGACATTTCCAAATATCCCCTGGAGGACAAAATTGTCCCCAGCTGAGAGCCACCGTTAGATGATAATTATACATAAACAGTATAGGGACTAATTCCCGAAGGCAAAAGGGCTCTTAATGAAAACAAAACAGAGAAAAGGCCTGGGGAGGGGAGGGGCGGTGCTACTTTAGAACCTGCAGGTGGGTGGACCTTTCTACAGAAGTGATGTCCGAGATCTAAAGGAAGTGTGGGGTTGAGGAACCGTGTGAAAGACAGAGGGAACAGCAGGTGCAAAGATCCAACATAGTCAAGCAACGAGAAGGAAGCTAGTGTGGCCATTGTCGAGTGAATAAAAAGAAGGGCAGTAGGGTAGTTAGCCACATGGTGACCAGATCGTGCCGGGCTGATGGACCACGGTGAGGACTTGGGCTTTCATTCTGAATGAGAGAAGAGCCGTGGGAGGGCTCTGAGCCGAAGAGGGTCAGGAGTGGACTTAGGTCTTGACTGGCACCCCTGGTGGCCACGTGGGGAACTGTAGTGAGGAGAAGCTGGGATTCCTCCAGAGGACTGAGGAGGATATGGCTGGACCAGGTCAGAAGCTGAGGAGGTGGTTCCAAGTCTGGAATATATAAATATAAATATATATATATAAATATATACATTTATATTTATATATTTATATTTTAAAACTATTTTTAAATTTATTTATTTTTAGAGAGAGGGAAGGGAGGGAGAAAGAGGGGGGGAGAAACATCAACGTGTGGCTGCCTCTGGTGCGCCCCCTACCTGGCCCGCAACCCAGGCACGTGCCCTGACTGGGAATCGAACTGGCTACCCTTTGCTTCACAGTCTGGGGCTCAATCCACTGAACCACACCAGCCAGGGCAATTCTGGATATATTTTGAAGGTTCAACCAAGAGGCTTTGTGGACAGAATAAAAGAGCTCGAGCGGGGGCGGGAGGGTGGCGAATGGAAGGTGCAAAAGGGGACTTCCGAGGCCACCTTCAGAGCCAGCTAAGACGCAGGTAGACATTCTTCTTACCGTGAGATTGCCACCATTTTGCATCCCCTTCTCATGCTCTTGGGCACACGAAGGAACCAAGTCTTCCTCCCACCCTCACCCCCAGTCAATGAGATGCATTTAGCGCTGGACTCTTCGCTGGCACCGTTGATGTGCTGAGGGGGCACACGGATGGGTTCACAGTGGTGTCCCGAGCACCTAGTTCAGTGCCTGGGACACAGAATCTGAAGAATGGGTGAATGGAGAGTGAAAGCCCAGGGCACGGCGAGGGCCACGTGGTGGGAAGGGAGCCCTGGTCACTGAGCGAGCACGGGTGCGGTCAAGGCCAGGGAAGGGTGGTAACGGAGGCCCGCGCTGTCTCCGCCCACCGGCCCAGTCAACAGGCAGCCCCGCGT
>PVJD01016617.1:0-20353 GCA_004026545.1 Mormoops blainvillei
TACACATGCATAAAGGAACCAATATAGAATTTTCTATTAAATTGTGTGATGATGTTTGAGGCATAGGATTCTGAAGCATTTTAGAAGATTAGACACCTTTCCAATGCTAAAATGTGATTTCCAGTTTATAACCTCTTTATGCTTTGATAATTTGAGGTTCACCTTCAGACCAGAGATTTCTAATACCCCTTAGTGACAGCTAGCTACGAAATAACTTCCTTTCTTAGGGACATGCGAAAGAAGCAGGGCTCTTCCTTTTTAAAAATGGTCTTTATGCATTGATTTTATTTACATAAAATGTTTGTAAATAAGCACTGATCCTAATTATTGATTTTTTTTAATTCTCAAAATAAACAGGTACAAAATTTAGCAACTAAAGTCCAAACTCACTGGGCTTACAAACAATGTTGCATAGATTTGCTGATTTGGTTTGTAGGAGAAACAATTGATTTTTTTTTAATCCAATGAATGGATTTGGTGAGAATGTTTAAGAGAATAAAGAGGTCTCTATCCCAAAGAGCACATTTCTCTTTACCAGGTTACTCTATCACCATTGATTAGCGCATTCTCCTCCCTCAGTCTCCTTTCAGGATTCTAGAAGAGTCTGAGGTATTGGCTCTCTGTTAATTGGCCAGGAGAAGAGAGCAACTTCTCTGGTGCCGCAGAAGATGATGGGGAAAATTCAGTTGCAAAAATACCACATTATTAAGGTTACATAAAAAGTCAGTCACAGAGCCATGACTCAGAGTTTCTGGCTTTCGGGTTCCCACCCCTTTTTGAACCTAGGCATGAAATGGTGTGCGAACTCCACACCCAGATCTTGGGGGGCATCTGGGTCAACACCACCACTATGTTCTGTTTCTTACATCTCCTCAATATTGGTTTAGGTTGTCACAAGAATTTATGTTGGAATGAAACTCTGAAGAGGCAAATATTTAAATTCTCTCAACTTAGTAATGTGAAAAATGATGTAAAATAAATAGTGTGGTTTTCAAAGGGGGGATTAGGTGGCATCTGTGAATTAGGTAAGCTGCGGCATTTTGACTGCCGATGGGCAGTCAGCATCTCTAGTAGATGGTAATCCATGCTCTCCATGTCTGTATAATAAAGAAAATCCATAAAGGCAACCTTATTGTTTAATTCACAATGTTTCCTGCAACATTGGTGGCTATTATCTTAAGAAATTACAGCATTTCATTATTTGGGTAACATATTTTAAATGTCTATCATTTGTCACAGTCACCTGTCTCTATTATCTTGAGATCTGGGATTTTTAAAGACTCATGTTGTATTTCTCTCTCTCTCTCTCTCTCTCTCTCTCTCTGTAAAATACATGGTTCAAATATGGCATCTTTAATGATAACATCATAGAGTTCACTTTCTGGTCAGCTAGAAATCAGTATGTTTTAGAAATGTTCTGCTAACTTGCTACGTAATAGATATATTGTTGTTTCGTATAACCAGTTCTTACCCACTGAGTTTCATGGAGGCTATAAGGTCTTTTACTAGTGGTGACAGTTCACCTGCCTGGTCCCACTCACAGTGTGGCTGGGATAGTCGTACACAGCTCCAACAGTGTGACCCCTGCCCAGTGCCCTGTACTCCAGAGGACTCCCAACCACAGAGTCACAGAGAATCTCTTTTCTTGAAATAAAGTAAGATAAAGCTACTCTTTAACCTTATAAGAAGACTACTAGGTCCGACTATTGTGGAAAGAAAGAACTGATGAATAATGTTATAAGCTGAAACTGTGGGAGACAAACTGAAGTGGCTCTTCCCCTGGTGCCAGCCCCAGAGGCCCTGACCGTCCTGGTCTATCCCCTCCACTCCTCCATCCACTCCACTCCTTTCACAGGGGGTCCGAATTGTCCCTTCAAACACAGCAGTTGATCTAAGGGTAGGTACCTGACACAAGACAGGCTAGCCTTAGGCCTCAAGTATCCCTGGCCAGTCATTGGTCCAAGAGATACACATGTGATCCAAACCAGACCAATCAAGTCTTTCTTGGGGGTTTTCACAGTGGAGTTTGCAGGGAAAACTCCTTTCCTCTTGGGGGATGAGATAATTAGGGTGCGAGCCTACAGGTAAAGTGGAAGCAAAGAGTCTTGAGGCCATCTGAGTGCCCGTCTCTCACTGGCCCTCAAACTGGCCTGTGTCCTACCTGCCTAAGCCTGGTCGTTCAACTCTTCCTTTACATCAATCACCGTTCTGTTTAAATTCACTCAAATGTGATTCCTATCACTTGCCTTGAGACAGTCCTGGGTTGGACACATACCAAAAAGAGAACAGTGTGGTGACTGCAAGGGGCAGGGAGATATAAGGGGACTAAACGGTAATGGAAAAAAAATACAAAAAACCCTAAAAATGCAATTTAAAAAATGAAAAAAAAGGAGTACTTTACAATATCACTTTAAGTAGCCGGTAAGCATCCTGTTATATGCATATATTTACAGGTTTATTAAATAATCCTCTATTATTGGATAGTTAAATTGCTTAAAGTCTTCCTGCATCATAAGTAATGCCATGATAAATATCCTTGTTCATAAAATGATGTTCATATCTCTGATTATTTCATTATACTTGCTCCTAAAACTGCATGTACTTTGAAAGCTTCCGATATGTTATTGCCAGATTTCCCTGTCACACAGTTGTATTTAATGTGCATGTCCAATAGCAGTCCACAAAAATGCCTGTTTTTTCTTCATTGTCAGGATATGGTCATTCTGTTTCTTTCACATATTTCTCAATTTAACAGGCACAAAGTGCTACCTCATTGTTTTCTTTAGTTTGCATGTCTTGGGAAAAACAGGCCATTTTTATAAAGAAGCCTGGACAGCTGTCACGCTTTACAGTGTCATGCTCATGGCTCTCTTATCACCGCACCAGCCTCGACGGCTGACTCACTCCCTCTATCAAAGCACTCACAGTTTCCTGCCTTCGGAGGGTTTTGTCGAAACATCATGTTGCCTCATTTTGGTCCCAAATACCAACAACCTTCTTCATTCTGGGAGGAGGGGATGATAAATCATCAAGTAAACATCCTAAGAGATGATAGGAGGCAGCAGGAGCATTTTTGTTTTATTTTGTTTGGTTAAGCTGAGACTTGGTGACTGAGGGGATGGGAAAAGCCTTTAACTGGCCAGGAAACCGACTCTAGGGAGACTTTCTTTTGACTCATATTGCTTGTTAATTTTTTTTTTAATGCACTCTCAATAGTTTGTTTTTTGGTATGGAGTTGAAATGACCTTGAATTTCACAGAGGCGCTTTTCAGGACTCTTCCACATCATCTTTTTCCCAAGCCTTTGCAATGCTTGACTGCCCAGTGCTCCTCACAACAGACGGAATGACACACTTTCTGTCTTTCCTCTGTAGTGGTTCCAAATACGGTGCATTTGCTCTCATCTTTTTCTCCCCTTCCATTAGGACAAACTAAAACTACCATTACATTGTCAGAATTTGAGTTTAGTGAACTCTGGGGTTCTCTTCAAGAGGCTCCAAGTGAAAACAGGCCACATCCCGTAATTAAAGGCTTGAAGAAGCAACCTTTAAGAGCATATACTACTAACTCCTGTCATCTGGGACCAAAGCCCTCTGTCCACATATGGTGTGTGTGTGACGTGCCCACAGAGTTCACTAATGCTTCAGAGTTTTCACCGGGTCAGTGCAGTAAAAGAAAGAAGGGGGAGGCACTATTTTCATTTTATTTTTAGATTAAGTATGTATTGACCTAGTTTTCAGTGGTCTGAAAATCATAATGTGCAAATTTTTTTAATACAATAGGGTCTATATTAATACATCATTATTATTGATATAATAATAAGTTAAAAAGATTGTATTAAGGCATACTGATTTTCATTTTTAATCACCTATATATATATATATTTTTTTGCCAGCCTCAACTCTAACTCTTTTAGATTTTAAGGTTTACTTTCACTTGTATTCCAGTACTATATCTTTTCCCTAAGCTTACATCAGCCTCGTTCCCCACCTTCCCCCCACACACACCGTGTATATAGATAATGATTTTATTTATTTGAATAAGAAAGTTTAGAAATTTCCAAAAGGAAGGAAAAACCTACATGGATATAGAAATAGAACAGTTTCTCATTTGTATCAGCCTTGGTATAAGTCACAATTTCCCTAGACCTCAGTTTTCATATTTATAACAGGAGAGAGATTTAATTTGCTCTATGGTGACAAACAGCTTTATAATCAGAAGATAAAACACAGGCAGCATCCAGTTTTAAAATCAGAAGACAAAATACAGGTAAACCCTTCTCTTTACTTCAGATCTGTTTGTAGAACCAGGGTCCCGAGTCTTTCTTTCACAAACCAGTAGGTATTTCTCTTGCCTTTCTGGATTTTAACCTGATTCCCCTCTAGTTTCTCACCCACTAATGGGACCAGACAATAGTGTTAGTAACTGGCATTTCCTGGTGCCAATTCTAAGCCAGAAAATACAGGTGAGGTTCAAATGGGTGGGCTAATTTGCTGTGGGGCATACAGTTCAGGTTCGGTTGAGCCTAGATTTGAACCTATTTTGTCAAGCTCCAAAGCTATGATCTTAACCACTGTGCTATGCTATCTCCCAGTAGGCCTGTGGTTTTCAAACATCTGAAGTGATATTTTCCATAAAACCTCAAAAGCAGAGCTGCTCTGGGTAAAGCAGAGTGGGAACCCGGGTGTTGGCCACTTTGCCTCATCTACAAACCTAGGTTGGCTCATAGTGCTTTCAGAGCCCCAAGCTACACGAAGTGGAAAAACAAAAAACAAAAACAAACACCCACTACACTCCCATGACTAGACATCACCATGATAGAGCAAAGCCCACTTTGCCTTCTCTCCAGAGTCTCTCGGTGAAGATCAACTGGCCACTGGCCACAGAGCCAGAGGCCCAGGAGCATGCCTCACAGCTTGAGCAGCAGTTCCGGCAGCCAGCAGAGCTACCCTGTTTTAATGCTTCCTTTGAGGGCCACAGTAACATTATCAGGAGACAGGCAGTTTCTGTACTTCCTTTGTCTTGACCCCATCACGTTTCCAAGAGACATAAGGAGCTGGCAGGCCTTCATTTCTGAGCACCACTTCCACTACCATTGCCAAGTCGATTACTACTAATTTGTATCATTTTTGTGAAGTTCAACATCATGGTTGAGAGAGGAGTTTGCTATGGGCCGCCCTGGCCTCCCATTCTGGCCCTGCTAATTTCTGAGTGCGCTTGGGCCATCTATTTAATTGATTCTATTTTTTCATCTAGAAAGTAAGTATGTAAAACACAACACTGTATCTGTCAAAACAAAGGTTAGCTACTAATATTGTAAGTTAATGAAACGTATTCTTTTAGCTATAAAAAAATGAGAAGAATCAGTATTTTCAAAAGCCTTATTAGTATGTATGGTTACCTAATTATTAAAAGATGGACTGATGAAATTTTTCCTTAAATTTAGTTTCCTTCTGAATTTCACTTGAATTTTTTTATGATCGCTACAGTAGGTCTAGTTAACATCCACCACCACACATAGTTATAAATGTTTTTCTTCTTGTTATGAGGACTTTTAAGGTCTACTCTCTTAGCATGACGTAATGAGCAGTATGGTGACCACAGTTAATAATAATACTGTGCCATATATTTCAAAGTGGCATTTGGATTTTAAGTGAGTTCCTTTCTCAGATATTAACATCAGGTAATACTTCCTGATGTGCTCCTTTTCCCTGTCCATCAGATGTATGTTACAAAGACAAATGTTAGGTGATCAGGGTTTGAGTGGATTTTATTATCTATTGATAGCCAAATCCCAGGGCTTTAAGAGAATTTGGAAACCCCTTCTTTTCACCCTTCTCAGCCAAATAAAAACCAGAATTATAAAAATCAAATATTCTACTTGGCAGGCTTGAGAATCATTACTGTACCCTGAATACGTAGCCGTGTCTGCGGTGGTAGCAAAATGTGCTTTTAGGTCTTTAATGCTCCAGAGGTAACTAATGCTTTAATAGAACCCAAAATGTCAGTTTTCTAGTGAAGAATATTGCTTTCATTGCCACTTGCCTGCTGAGATATCTCTGTCCCTTCAAACTTGTGAGCCAGTGTGTTCATAGTACCCACAATTTGTTATTGAATTTCAGTTGTTGAGTTAGGTGTGCTTGAAAGGCATGAGGGCACAGAATGATGGCTATGTCGCCTAATTGGTCCCAGTAGCATTTATCATAAATTAAATGGGAGAAGTGAGTTTATTTTTACCGTAGGGGGAAAAATAATCGTGCATAGCCAATCTGAGCAGATGAGAATCAGGGGCGAGCGTGCAGAAGCAACAGATGGGGTGAGTAAAGAGAGGCAGGCTAGAAGCTTTGCATAAGAAGCAACTTAATTAGAACTTGGGTGACTTGAATTAATTTAAAAGGCCCATTTGAAAGAGGCTTGACTTGTTGGTCTCTGTGGTGGAAATGGGGCTGAGGATTTGCAGCAAGTTCCAAGAACTTTTGGCTATGGTAAAGTGTAAATTAATTAACATAATCAAATGTTTATTAAGTTTTTAAAAACTGAGCTTTTTGAAAAAAAATTTCCAAATACTTAAATCTGGTGTGAAATACTCTTTGAAAATGGCCAATCAGCAAGCAGTGTGAGGCATTTTCCACTTTCTAGTGTCAGCATCCTCCTCTGAGCCCACCTGCTTGGCACCTGTTGATGGACATGTGCATAGTTTCCCATTTAGGGGCTATTACAGATAACACCTCTGTGAAAAATCATAACAGGTCTTCATAAGGGCACATGCTTTCTTTTCTCTTGGGTAAATACCTAGGAGTGAATGGCTAGACTTTACAGTAGATGTATATTTAACTTTCTAGGAAACTGTCCAACTGTGTCCTAAAGTGACTGTTCTTTCCATATCCCCACCAGCAGTGTGTGAGTTCCAGGTCCTCTACATCCTCGCCAACACTTGGTATGGTTATTAAGTTTAGCCATTCAAAGAAATAGAGGTATCTCACTGTGGTATTAATTCGTATTTCCCTAATGATTAATGAATGTGCTTGCTCACTCTTCATAAGTCTTTTTTAGAGAGCTGTCTATTTAAGTCTTTTGCCAATTTTTGCTTTAGCCCTTTTACCCCTCCCAGAATCTTCCAGGCTCTAATGAAAGCAGTTCAATCTTCTAACATCAGGGCTCAAATGAATCAGACAAGGAACAGTGCTCATATAACCTTCCATCTTCTCCTCTCTTTCCTGCCACCTCTGACTCAAAGTTCTCCTGCCCATCCCTGCCCCCTCACGAAACAAAGACCCTCATGCTCATCAGCCGATGGCAACAAATATTTGACAGAGGCAAAGAGAAGGAACATTAGGTATTTTGTGCACTAGCAGTATCTAGATGCAAGAAACAGACAGCCTACATGCCCTGTTCCATAGCTGCTGGTCCCATTAGGCCAGATTTTGTGGACATTCTGACATTCTAAGCACAGACATTGTTGGGTCTGGAGCCCGAGTGGAATGTCTCATTGAGGAGCTGTTCTTAGGTTATTTAGCAGAAACTGAGAGTGAAAGCCACCCTCCATGGGTGGCTTTTCCTTCCTTATTGGCATTCTAGAATAAAGTACACTCCAGTAGCCTTTTACAGTGAACCCTACATCTCCCAAGTTTAAGAAGGTACAACCACTCTTAAGTCAGATGCAGCTGGGGATGACTTCCAACCCCCACTCCTCCTCCAGGCTTCCGCCAACAAATTGGTCCAGCAGAGGCTCATTTCCTTTGGTGTCCTGGACCTTCCTTTTCACTGTGATTATAAAAACATTTATTAGAGAATAATTTATTCCTCAGGCACATTAATGGAGTCCAGATTCTGTTTGTATAATATGGACAGACAGATGTGCAGTATTTTGTGTTACTTTTAGATGAGCAATGCTGTTTACACAGAACTTTTCTGAGACCACCCAACTCTGTTCACATGTAGCCTTCAGCTACTTCCAAGCCCTGGCCTCCAGGGGAAAAGAGAAAATTTAATAACTCAGAGCCCCACCCAGTCTTGAAGACATGACTTAATACTGAAGGAATCTGCAAGCCTGCACTGCCAATCAACATGCCTACATCAAATAAACCATCTTTTCTTATTCTAAAATATATAAGGTGGCTCTAGAAGCATTCTACTCTGCAACCTTCTTACATATTACTCATGTCTCATTAGGTATCTGGAGAAGGTTGAGCAAAGACTAAATCTAAAAAATAATAATAGGAGGTGAAACATTTGATTTTTGGCCCTCCTCAAGTCTTCTACTTTCTGTATTATTTTACATAAATTGCCTTTCCCCCTAGCTCTGTATTATGCCTAAAGATATTGCTAATAATTTTTGCACATAAAAAGTTTGTTTTATTTTTCATAGTATTTGCCAACATTGGCAATATCTTTGTTCTTCACAGGAACTCTGAAAAGCAAGTAAGGCAGTCAGTACTCGCTCCATTTTCCAGAGGAAGTCAATGACAAATCAGGCCAGTCTGCCAAGGTGTCTCTGAGTAATCGGTTAAGGCAATTGTAATGGCTGATCATAATCATTTCTTTTTTTCTTGCATGATCATGTTTAATCTGAACACTATGACTTATTTTCAAATTTGGTGGTTTTGAGTTGTGTAAGCTTACCATTATAGATGTTTAATAAATATATTATGTTGTTAGTTTGGTTTATAAAGATGTAAAGATGCATCGAGGCCTATTATTTCTAAGCCCTATTTGGATTTTAGTCAGCAATTTGCATAGAAAATGTGAACCAGGAAATAGTATTTTTAGGTTTCTGCTGTAAATGCGGATCGGTTTTAGTTACATCAATAACTGAGAGTTACTCACATAACCAGAATAAAGTGAAGTAGATGGAGTAGACAGAAGCTTGATAGAGTGGAAAAATCCTTGCATAAAAGTTAAGATGCTATGCCTGGCTGTCCTGACGTTTCCTAACACTCCACCCCCCTTCCCTTATACGAATTATAAAAGAGGAAAATCGAATTCAGCAAATATTTATCAGGAGCCTACTCTGGGTGAAGCATTTTACAAAAGACATTTAATTTAAATCTCACAACAATTCTAACAGGTAGTTGTTACTGTCCCCATTTTATGGAAAGGCGACCATCACAAGGAAGCTTAAGGAAGGCGCAAAGCAGCCCCTTTCTGTATGCAAGCCCAGCTCAGTGTTGGGGACCTTATAAAATGCATGACAAAGTCCCTATCCTCAAGCAGATTTCAAAATTCCAATTGGATTTCAAAATACCAGAAGTGGGCAGATTGAGAGGTAATGAGTGAGGAGTAGCCAGTGTAACAAGGAAGAAACAGGTGCTACGTGAGCTGGTGCTAAACGCCAAGGAAGCACGTTGGCAGAAGCAATCAGTTTCAGCTGGTGGTGGGAGAGGGGGCGAGCATCAGGGGACAATTTATCATGAAAGCTGACCTTCATTTGTATATCTAAAGAAGGTTATGATTTGGAGAGGCAGAGATGTAGCAGAAAGACATTCTGGGTGGAGGAAGCCTGGCAAGACACAAAGGTGATAAAAAGCAGGGTGTGTCCTGGACTTAGCCAGTGTGTTGGCTTGGGTGGAACATAGACCCTGGTAACTCTGAGTGTGGCCTATGGGACCTGTCCCATCACCATTGCCTGGGAGCTTGTTAGAAATGCAGGCTCTCAGGCCTCACCCCACCCAGGATCACAGTCTGCAGAGGTGATTCAAGTGCACATTATGAAGCAGTGGGGAAGAGAAAATATAGTTGCAAGTCAAACGGAAAGGTTGATTCAGATCAGATTCAAAAGA
Organism: Mormoops blainvillei; assembly: GCA_004026545.1. Classification (NCBI taxonomy): domain Eukaryota; kingdom Metazoa; phylum Chordata; class Mammalia; order Chiroptera; family Mormoopidae; genus Mormoops; species Mormoops blainvillei. The sequence continues at coordinate 9,779 of PVJD01016617.1, forward strand.
GAAGCTGTTGAACGTACAGGTAGGTAGAGGCTTTGGAGCAAGACAGAGGGTTAGTCTCAGCTCAACCCTCAGCTCCATCGCTCTCCAACTATGGGGCTTTGAGCAAAGTACCTTAACAAAGTTACTTAAATTGGAGTGATAACAGTACCTGTTACCTCATAGGATTTTTTTTTTTAAGTGGGCTTTATTTTTTAGAGAAGTTTTAGGTTCACAGCAAAAGTGTTCCCACACCCCCACCACCTCCCCCACTATCAAATCCTGACCCAGAGTGGAGCATGTGTTGCAACTGATGAACCTACCACTTGTGACACATCCTGATCACCTAAAGCCCACCGTTTACATTAGGGCTCACTCTTGGTGTCCATGCCATGAGTTCGGATGAATGTATAATGACATGTATCCATCACTGCAGTCTCATAGGGTACTTTGACTGCCCTAAGAATCACCTCTTCTCCACTTACTCATCCTTTCCTCCCCCAGCAATACGCAACCACTGACCTTTCGACTGTCTCTATAGTTTTGCCTTTCTGGAATGTCGTATACTTAGAATCATACAGTATAGAGCCTTTTCAGATTGACTTCTTCTACTTAGTAGTATGCATTTAAGGTTGCTCCATATCCTTTCATGGACTGATAGCACATTTCTTTGTAATGGAGTAATATTCCGTCGTCTGGATCTATCGCAGATTATTTACCCATTCACCTAGTGAAGGCCATCTCAGTTTCTTCTAAGTTTTGGCAATTATGAATGAAACTGCTATAAATAACCATGTGCAAGGTTTTTTTTATGGACATAAGTTTTCAGTTCCGTGGAGAAATGCCAAGGAGCGTGATTGCTAGATCATACCTCATAGAATTTTGTTAGGATTTCTGGAAGTAATGTACTCAGTTAGCATCATACCTGGCACTTAGTAAGTGCTCAATAAATGGTTCTCACAGTCAGGCTTGCCCCTAATATTTAAGGGGCTCCGGGCAAGAGTATAAATGCAGATCTATAACCACATGACGAAATAGTTAACTTTAAATTTTAATTATTTAACTTGAAACTTTATAGCGTTGTCCATGGCCAGCCCATGTTTCCACCCAGGTCACATGAGCTGGAGACTGCAGGAGCCGTGCTCATCCCGGCAGCCTACAAGCCTGAGCAGAGCCACGTGTCTTCTGGGCAGGGCAGGGCCTGTGCTGGACTCTGAACCAGCTGCTGAGGGCAGCCGAGCCTCTCTCAGCCACATACAGGGCCAACCCGTTCAGCTTTTCAGAAGCCTAGGGCAGCTAGGTGCTCCTCCAGGCATAGCTTACCAAGTCAGATGCCTCCTTCCAACTCAAACTCTACCTTCTGAACTGAGAGGCAGAAGGGAACTCAGGAGTTACCTGAGGAGTCCAGTCTCTTACTCACCGGTTTGGGTGATTTATGGTGGCCAACTTGAAAAATATCAGCCATTCTTTGGTGTCCCATGGTAACTCTGTACTTTTCTCCACCACAATCTCCACACCATAAACTTAGCCCCACAAGGGCGGTGGGGGCAGGGGGCAAGGCCCAGTTCAGCACACATGTGCTTGTTGTAGAATTCCCATTAACTCAAACTGTTACAGAAACTTCCAGAAAACCTTCTTATAAGACCAAAAAGAAAATAGAAGGTGTCTTTGTGTTTCAGTATCTGTGATATTCAAGGCCACTCAGACCTGACTATTAGGGTGGTCCTACCATTGTAATGACAAAACTGGACTTTATTTTGAGGATATGGCCATCTCCCAAAATATTTTAGCTGAGAACTGACACCAGATAACAGAACTTTTGGACCCAGAGCACCGTTGGGTGGGAATGAAGATAGATCCAGTCTAGTTCCCAAAAGCCGTGTGTGAGGTTTCCCCAGTGAGAGACCCGCCTGTGGCCCATCCTGGTCATTGTCCCATCTCCTGACAACCTTTAAAAAGTTTCAGTAGAACTGGTTTAAGATATTATTACTATTTGATTATTTTTTTGAAATTTATTAATCTTTCCTAGGTTTTTTAGCGGGGGGACATGTGTGGAGAAAATGGTCTTTTCAGAAAAAGCCACCCCTGATGCATGGTGAGATGGTACACATTTTAAAACACAGATTGGACCAGAGCCTGCTGGGGCCATTCAGATGTGTGAAGAGCCTCAGCTTGCTTGTCCTTCTGATCCATAATTTAAAAACATAATTTAAACCAAAACAAGTCCATACCACTGTTCAAAACAGAAGGATATCCTGCTTTGAGGTTGCAGAGTTCATGTAAAGCAAAGTCACTGAATCTGTTTTTAAATTGAGTTTCCTCTTTACTGGGGTCTGTTATAACTAAATTGAAGTAAAGGTCTATTTTATTCTTCCTCCTCCACGGCCTCCCTTTTTTGGATGGCGCTGTGTTATTCCTCCCAGCCTGTGGTTTCTCCCTATGATCGTGGTCCTTATTCTGACTCACATCTCTTTCTTTCCCATAAGAAAAGTGCCTTTCTCTGTGGGGCGGGGGTTACCTTTAGCTAACCAGTACCCCTTGTGGAGACTGGGTGGAGCAGAATACCAATCACAACAGAATAATAAATCATTGTCAATAAACAGAAAGCCATGTTGTCTTTGCATAAAGTCACATCATGTTTGCAAAATTAGACACACCAAATTTAGGAAATGCAAAATGTATGTGTATTTTCAAATGAGCTAAATTGTACATGCTAACGTATATATTTTTTTCTGCTTAAAATGCTAGTTTGAATTTAAAATGCATCTTTTACTAATCATGAAATGAATTCTTGATATTAAAATGTCTTAATGTAAATTTTTATATTTTTAGTGTTCAGAATTCATGTGGATTCTTGCATCCAAGTGTTTTAAAATGTTGAGGAAGCTGTTTAGGAACTGAGATAATAAAATAATGATCATGAGAAGAAAAAAGTATAGTTTGGGTGGGAATCACTCAGACATAACAGAGGAAGGTCAGGGTTTTTTAGTCTTCCCATCTGCTGAGTTACCGAAGTCAGATTCATTTATGTCCCTTTCGTTTGAGTTTCATAGACATCTTTCATGTGTGTTTATAATTTTTATTTGTTCTTTGTCTACCATTGGGCATGAAGCTCCTTTAGGCTTCAGGACAGCCAGAGAAAGAACTTAAAGCAAGAAAAACTGAGTACCGAGTATTAAAAATATAGCTAACATGTGTACTCAGATGCTTTAACATCTAACATCTCAGCAAACACTGGATGCCACAATGTGCCAGCCACTGGGAGCACAGCGAGGATGAAAATAAGGCTGCTATGCTGAAGGGCTTTTCATTCCATTGGCAATTACTACATACAGAGAAAATTCCAGTGGGACATTGTCTATTAATATGCAGATGTGCATAGAGAGTTATTGCGATGCGGGTGAAGTCCCAGGGACTCCAGAAAAGCTTAACGAAACCTGAACTGAGTCTTGAAGAAAGAGTAAGAATTGCCCTTGTGAAGAAAGATGGAGAGGTGTGGCAGGAGCTACTGTGAGCTAAGACATAGAGGATAAGGCAGTGTCTTGTGTGCCGGAACTCCCAGGGTCTCTGTGCAGCACAGTGGTGTCCACTGGCAACGGTGTGATGTGACATGAGTAACGTTTCATTAATAATATTTACCAAAATTCTCAATTATTGACTTTTCCTGGTAATTAGCATGATATCTTAGTCAAGTTACTTTTGTTTACAGGTAGTATAAATCTATTTTAAATTAACCTAAGCTAAAATGGTGGGTTTGTAGGAAGGAATTGGGATATCTCATGATCCCCAGGGTAAAAATGCAGCCAGTCCTGGAAGAATACCAGCATTCCGGCCATCGATTCTCACATTCTACCACTGGTCACATGCCGCCAGATTGTAAAGCAGTTTCAAGGTTAACTCCTTACTTTACTGACTATAAAACTGGGAATACTGGAATCAATTCTCCTGTCCTCTCTGACTTGGTATCAAATATTAGAGTAAAAACATTTTTTTCAGCAGCTTGCAACATTTTAATTAGAAGTCCTCTAGTTTGATTATTAAAATTTCTTATAATTAGCTGGTTTTGGCATTGTTTTGTACTCCTAACCATTTTATATAATCTAGATGACCTTATCAGGCACAGTAGAATAACTGAAAGGAAGGATTAGGCTGAAAAGGTGGGAGTGGGAAGCAAAGTTAAGGCACCTGTGGAGGATGAGAATATTGAGAAAGCTTTTGCATGTATAGATTTTAAAGCAAGTCTTCTCTGACTCGGGAAATGAATAGCTGAGAGAGTGGTTCTTTTATTTGTTTTCTTGACTTTTCCCCTTTTGGTTCCTCAAAAGGACAGGAATTCAGGATATTTATTCATCCTCAGTTATGTTCTCTCTAAACATTATCTAAGCAGTCCAAATTCTCTGCATGAGGTGTCACCACATCTGCTGGGTTATTTTTTTTTTCATACCTGGAAATCAGGTCACCTAAGGTCATATAGTTTCAAAATATTTCTTGCAAGAATGCCTAGACCTAATGTCAGAAGTTTCCTTTGCTTCTTACATAAATCCACACCACCTCTACCAACACTTCTACCAAAATGTTGATTTCTCCTAGCTATTTCAACTCATATATGTACTTCATTAGTCCAACCAGGACCCACTTCTTCTCTGTGTTACTCTCAAAGATGATGTGCTTCTTTCTTCTAAGAATATTAGGGGTTCAGGGTTTCAGCAGAAGGAAGTGGAGACAGGCAATTCTAGGATTAACCTGGACTCCTTCACTTACCGGCCACCCCTCTTTGGGCAAGTAACTTAAACTCTCATTGCCTCAAATTCCTCATCTGTAAATTGAAGATTAAATACTATCTATTCTGAGCTCTGCTGAACCTTACTTAGCACAACAGAAAAATCCATTCACACACAAGCTTTTTTAGACCGTAGGAAAAAAAGATAAAGAGGAAGGTCCAAGATGGTGGAGTAAGTAGAAGGTACACTCACCTTCCATGACCACATCAAAATTACGACTAAATTATAGAACAGTCAACCTGGATAGCCATCTGAAGACTAGCTGAACAGAAGTCCTATAACTAAGGGGATAAAAAAGAAGTCACACTGAGACTTGTGGCGGGGGAGGGAGGAAGATGGGAATGGGCAGGCCATGCCTCCACAGGCAGTGGTTGAGAATCTGGAGGCTTATCTCAGCTGCAGAGCTCCTCCTGGAGGAGTGAGGGGCTCAACCCCACACTGGCTTCCTAGCCCAGAGCACCAGTGACAAGAAGGGGAACGCACATAACATCAGGCTATGGAAACCAGTGGGAGTTTTGTTTGCCCCCAGGAGACAGAAGGCTGCTGGAAACCCAGGTGTCCTCTTCAAGGGCCAACACACAACTTGCTCACACCACCCTGGGCTCCCATAGAAGGACAGCAGCTCAGGGGAGTGCCAGTCATATAAGGAGAGACTAAGTTGTGTGGCTTCAGGGCAAGGGCTGAAAGGACAACCTCCCAGTGTCCCAGTGTTAGTTCCTCCTACAACAGGGCACGTGGGGCACCATCTTTCCTGGGTTAAGCACTCCCCCAACAGGCAGTAGACTGACACTGGCTCCACCCTGAGCCCCCACGCTATCCAGCTCGAGCATGGCTGAAGACGGGGACATCTTCTCGTGCTGCCTACAGGCTTGACCCATTCCTGTGTGGAGTCCTTCCCACACATGGCATTAGCCTGGTGAACTACACTAGCTCCATCCTGACAACTCCCTGAGGCTCTGCTCTGTCAGTGGTGACTACTGGCCTGGGCCCATCATTGCATTCCTTCTTACAAAAGTCTCCAGGAATTCTGGTCAAGCTCTGGAGTGCCAGAGGTACAGGAAGAAACTGAGTTTTCTGGTTTCAGGGCAAGGGCCATCTTCCCATGGGTCACCTTTCTTATATTAAGCTTTCAGTCCACACAGCCAAATCTTAGACTACTTTAGCCTGGTGGACTCTACCAGCTTCACCCTGATGACTCCCTGAGGCCCCACGCCCACCATAATGGTCCAGGTGGGTGGTGGCTGGTCTTGGTATACCCTTTTGATACTTTTGCTGAGTGGTCTCTGACCCAGCACAGGTGCTGAAACTGTATTAACCTGGTAAACACCACTTACCCTTACCTGGTAACTCTTTGAGAACCAGCCACGTGCAACTTGTACATAGCCCAAGGCTCCTACAGTAGTTGAGCCTAACCAGTAGGCAACAGCAGGTCTCAGGTGCCTTGGGCCTTTTGCTGACCTGAACAAGGACCAGTAATGGTGGCTGATGGCCTCCATTCACAGCTTGGCCCCTCCCGCATATACTCAGGTCCAGCAGAGGTAACTACAAACCATGGATCACTTTATAGTCCCTAACAGGTAGCCCAGAGCTGATCATTGGCAGGGTCTGATATTGACCTACATTGGAGACCTTCCAAAGAGACCCCAGGAAAAATACAACCAGGGGCTTGCTTGAAACTACAACAGAGCACCACCCAATTAGCTTTACAAGTGGCACACCGAAAGACAGATCTTGGTTCCTGCTGGGGAAAATTCTGTTTCATGGGGTCAGCTCCTGCACACCAGCTCATACACTGTTGTTGTGGCCAGTCCTCACAGCCAGCCATTCTGAGGGTCAACCCCACTCACAGATGTACCAAGAACAGTCAAGATTCAACTATGACAGAAGGGATCATATAAACCACATAAGGGACACATCTGGAGCACCCAACCAGCATTACCAGGGATACTACATGACTGTGCCCCATAGGGTGCCTACTATGTAAGGTCACCCAACCAAGACTGGGAGACATAGCAGGTCTACATAATACACAGAAACAAACACAGAGAGGCAGCCAAAATTGGGAAGACAAAGAAATATGCCTCCAATGAAAGAATAGGAGAAATCTCCAGAAAAAAAGAACTAAATAAAATGGAGGCAAGCAATCTACCTGATACAGAGTTCAAAACATTGATTATAAGGATGCTCAAGGAACTTACTGAGAACTTCAACAGCAGAACAAAAGTTATAGAAACCATAAAAAAGAACTGGTTGGAAATGAAGACTACAATAACCACAGTGAGGAATATACTGGAAGAAATCAACAGCAGATTATATAAAGTAGAGGCTAATGCCAACAATTTGGTAGCAGAAAACATCCAATTGGAACAGCAAAAAGAAAAAAAGAATTAAAAAAAATGAGGATAGTTTAAGGAACCTCTAGGACAACATCAAATATAACAATATTCACATCATAGGAGTATCAGAAGGAGAAGAGAGGGATTGAGAACCTATTTGAAGACCTAATGATTGAAAACTTTTTTAACCTGGTGAAGGAAAAAGACACACAAGTCCAGGAATCACACAGAATCCCTAACAAGATGAACTCAAAAGAGTCCTACACCCAAACACATCATAATTAAAATGGTAAAAGTTAAAAACAAAGAGAGAATCTTAAAAGAAGCAAGAGAAAGGCAGTTGGTTATCTACATGGGAGCGCTCATAAGGCTGGCAGCTGTTTTCTCCACAGCAGCTCTTCAGGCTAGAAGGGATTGGCATGAAATATTCAAAGTGATGAAAAGCAAGTACCTACTACCAAGACTATTCTACTCAGTAAATCTATCATTTAAAATTGATGGAGACATAAAGAGATTCCCAGACAAGAAAAAACTAAAGGAGTTCATGACCACTAAAGCAGTATTACAAGAAATATTAAAGGGACTTTTTAAGAAGAAATGCAACATATGACTATGTATAAATGATAAAATGGCAATATCGATGTACCTATCAATTATCATTTTAAATGTAAATGGATTAAATGCTGTAATCAAAAGACATAGGGTAGCTGAATGGATAAGAAAACAAAACCCATATATATGCTGTCTATAAAAGACCCACTTCAGATTGAAAGATACATGGAGACCTAAAGGGATAGAAAATGTTATTTCATGTAAATGGAAACAAAAAAAAAGAAAAAAGAAAAAAAGCTGGGGTAGCAATACTTATATCAGGTAAAATAAACTAAAACAAAGCTATAGTAAGAGACAAGGAAGGACATTACATAATGATAAAGGGATCAATCTAACAAAAATATATAACCCTTGTAAACATTTACGTACCCAATATAGGTACACCTAAATATATTAAGGAAATCCTGCTGGACATAAAGGGAGAGACTGACAGTAATACAGTCATAGTATGAGATTTAACACCCCATGGTTGTCACTGGATAGATTTTCCTGTTGGAAAACAACAAGGAAGCAGCAACCTTAAATGATACACTAGACCAGATGGATTTAATTGATTTTTTTTTTTTTTAGCATTTCAGCCCAAAGTAGCAGAATATACATTCTTTTCTAGTGCACATGGAACATTTTCCATGATCAATCACTTGTTAAGCCACAAAACAAGTCTCAATAAATTTAAGGAAATTGAAATCATATTGAGCATCTCCTCTGACCACAATGGTATGAAACTAGAAATCAGTTACAAGAAAACAATTAAAAAACAGAAAATGCAGAAACATCTTACTAAACAGTGAATGGGTTAACAATGAGATCAAGGAAGAAATAAAAAGATACCTTGAGACAAGTGAAAATGAAAACAGAACAACCCAAAATGTATGAGACACAGCAAAAGCAGTCCTATGAGGGAAATTTATAACAATACAGTCCTTCCTCAAGAAGAAGAAAAATCTTAAATAAACAATCTAAATTTACACTTAAAGGATCTAGAAAAAGAATAGCAAATGAAACCCAAAGTGACTAGAAGGAAGAAAATAATGATCAGACTAGAAATAAATAGAATAGAGTCTAAAAAAAAAATACAAGAGATCAATGAAACCAAGAGCTGGTACTTTAAAAAGATAAACAAGACTGGCAAACCTTTAACCAGATTCATCTAGAAAAAAAGATAGAGGACCCAAATAAATAAAATCAGAAATGAAAGAGAAGTGATGACTGACACCACAGAAATATAAAGGATTATAAAAAATACTAAGAACAATTATATGCCTACAAGATAAATTCCTTCCAAAGTTGAATCAAGAAAAATAGAAAATATGAACAGACCAATCACAACCAACAAAATCAATTCAGTAATTTAAAAAAAACTCACAACAAAAAAGTCCTGGAATGGATGGCTTCACAGGTGAATTTTACCAAAGATTCAAAGAAGAATTAACACCTATTCTCAAACTATCCCAAAAAAATGCGAGAGGAAGAAAGTCTCCCCAATTCATTTACAAGGCCAAAATTATCATGATTCCAAATTCTGACAAAGGCATTATAAAAAAAGAAAATTATAGGTCAATATTCCTTATGAATATAGATGTAAAAATCCTCAACAAATATTAGCAAACTGAATACAGAAATACAGCAAAAAAATCATACACCATGATCAAGTGGGATTTATTCCTGGGATGCAAGTTTGATTCAATATCCGCATTCAATTAACATGGTACACCACAGAAACAAAATGAAGGCTAAAAATCATACAATTATTTCAATAGGTGCAGAAAAAGCATTTGACAAAATCCGACACCCATTTATGATAAAAACTCTGAGCAAAGCAGGAATAGAGAGAACACACCTCAACATAATGAAGGCCATATGCAGCAAACCTACAGCTAACATCATATTCAAGAGGGAAAAGCTGTAAGTGATTTCCTTAAGATCAGAAATAACACAGGGATGTCCACTTTCACCACTCTTATTCAACATAGTACTGGAAGTTCTAGCCACAGTATTCTTATCGACTCAGAAGATAACAATTCAGATAAGACTAGAGAGCCCAGAAATAAACCCAGGTCTATATGGTCAATTAATATATGACAAAAGAGGCAAGAGCAATACAATAGGATAAAAAAAGTTTATTCAATAAATGGTGTTGGCAAAATTATACCGATATATGCAAAAAAATTGAAACCACCTTCTTATACCATGTATAAGAATAAACACAAACTGATTTAAAGACTTAAATATAAGACTTGAAATCATAAAAGTCTTAGAAGAAAACATAGGCAGTAAACTTTCTTACATTTCTCTCAGCAATATTTTTTCTGATATACCTGAGGCAAGGAAAGCAAAAGAAAAATAAACAAATATGACTACATCAAACTAAAAAGTTTTGTACGGCAAAGGAAACCATCCACAAAATGAAAAGGCAATCTACTGAATGGGAGAAAATATTTGCCAATGATACATCTGATAAGGGGTTAATATCCAAAATTTATTAAGGGCTTGTACAATTCAACACCAAAATAAAACCCCCAAGCAATCCAATTAAAAATAGACAGAGGACTTGAATATATACCTCTCCAAAGAGGACATGAAGATGGCCAGTAGATATACGAAAAGATACCCAACGACACTAATCATCAGAGAAATGCAAATTAAAACCACAGTGAGGTATCACCTCACACCTGTCAGAAAACAGCAAGAGCTGGCCAGGATGTGGGGAAAAGGGAACCCCCATGTATTGTTGGTGAAAATGCAGACTGGTGCAGCCACTGTGGAAAACGATATGGAAGGTCCTCAAAAAATTAAAAATGGAACTGCCTTATGATCCATCAATTCCATTCCTGGATATATAATCAAAAAAACCCAAAACACTAGTTCGA
>PVJD01016618.1:0-20346 GCA_004026545.1 Mormoops blainvillei
TGTCCACATCCCAGGCCGTGGGGCCAGCAGCGGTGCTCACTGCACAGAGCAGAGGGGAGGGACACAGACACCTTTCATTATTTCTGTCCTGGGGACCCCCACTGCCTGGCCTCAGAGGGTGGGGCCCAGGGCCATGGTCAGGGCCAAAGGAAGGGTTCCTGGGGCCATCCTGGATTGAGGACAGGTGAAGTTGATAAACTCACCAAAGCAACCCTGGTGCCTGGAGGGAGAATCTCATCTGGGTAGAACATCAAGAGACCAGTAGGAAAGATTAAAGCGGAAAACAGGAGCACTTCTCAGTGAGGCAAAGATCACTGACCTAGGAGAGGCCAAGCGGAAGCCAAGAAGTCCCTTCTCCCAGATACCTTTATCACCAGTGAGTCTGACCTGAGAAAAAGGTGGAAAGAAAAGTCCCTGGGAGGAAGGCTGGCAGGTTTGTGTTTGAATAGGTGTGGCCACAGGAGCTTACCTGGTTTCTTGCCCTTCACAGCAGAGGCAACTCCAGAGTAGCTGCAAAACCCCACCCACACAGAGCCCAGTTCAGTGCCTGAAGGGAAGGGCCTGGGTGCCAAGGGGTTTGAGCACCCAGCCAGTGTACTCACCCAGGGCTCAGCACACAGGAATAGGAGCTGCTTCAACCTTCCTATAGCTTGCTATTACCCTTAGCATAACATCTGATCTCTTCGACTGCCCTTCAAGGCTCTAAATTATCAACTTTCATCGCTGCCTCTCCTAGCTCTCCCATGAACACATATTGCTCAAAGCAAAGTAAGTTGCTTATAGTTACAGACTTCTAGACTCCACACCATCTATGCATGCCCATCCTTTAAAACCAAGTTCAAATGCTGCCTCCTCCAGGAAGCCTTCCCTTTCCTTGCGCTGCCTCCAAAAGTTCAAAGTCCAGGCCTTTAATAAGAAGAAAATGTTGGTTTCATCCTGTGAGTTCCCACAAGCTTTGACCCTCTCTTACAGCCCTGATCACCTTCTGACTAAGCCATTTGTATGTCTAACAAGGGCAGGGGCTGGATCTGAGAGAGCTCTGCGTCCCCAGCATAGGGTCACCACGAAGTAGGTACTCAGAGTGGGGTTGAAAAATGAGTGGATGGATAGATGGTGCATGAATGAATGCAGGATAGATGGAAAGGTTACTGGAAATATGAATGGATAGATGGGTGAATGAGTGAATGAAGGCAAATATGGATTAATGGATGGGTAGATGAGTGGAGGAATAGACAAGATGAATGGATAAATGAATGAATAAAAGAATGGAAGGAAGGATGCCCTTAAGTTTTTCAAGGACTGGGATATTTGCCTCTTTTGTTCATCAATGTATCCCAAGTACCCAATATACAATATTTGGCACAGAGCAAACCCTCAATATTTGTTAAACAAATTAAATGGTAGATGAATGGTGAAATTGATGGATAGAGACTAGGATGATGACTGCATCGGTGGATAAATGGATGAAGGGTGGATAGATGGATAAACAGATGGGCCAATGAATGAGTAAGAGAAAGGGTAGGTAGATGGGTAAAGGTACTGAAGAGTGAGTTGATAAACTAATGAGTTAATGAATAAGTGGAAGGTTTATTCCACTGCCACCTCTACCAAACATAGCATGTTTAGCTGTGGCTGAGGCAGGAGTTATTTGAAATTGTCTTATCTCCAACCACTTCCCCTAGGACTAAGCTGAGTAAATGAGAGTTCGTGTGTGGAGCTGGCCCCTCTGCTCCCCCAGACTCCTAGTTCCTCTAGGCTGGGCTGAGCCTACCCCTCTCCAGCACCACCACTGAGTACCTGATGCAATATCCTGTGGTCCAGAGGCCATAGACGCCACAAAAGCTGGCTGGTGTGCGGATGCTGCCACCTGTGTCAGTACCCATGCCCAGGACCGAACTCCCTTTTACCAGCAGAGTTTCTTCACCCCCCAAGGACCTTCCGGGGGTCTTCTTAAAGTTCAAAGGGTTCTGAGTCTGTCCATAGATGGAGTTGCTGCAGTCAAAGCTGACGGAAGCAGGAGAAAAGGGGTTGGGAGATGAAGGTTTAACTGCGGAAGACTGCCCCTTCCCCACTTAGAGGCCAACCACCCTCAGGAGTCAACCCAGGACTGCTTCAACTCACGAGCTCCTCCCTGGGCCAAGGCCTCCTGGCCTCCCTTTTGGCAGAGGTGAGAGCCACTGCTGCAGGAAAGACCCAGCTCAGACACCAATCACACCTAACATAAGGAGCAAAGGGCCCCCAGCTCTGCTGGCAGAAGTAGGAACAGCTTCCTCACAAAAAAAGGATACACTAAAGGCTGAGTGGGGAGGAGAGGGAAAACTGGGTAAGAAGAACAGTTAGAGACAGAAGCGGGAAGAGAAACAGATGTGTAGCTTTTCAATAACTCTGAGCCTGAGGGCCCGAAGAAACCATGAAGCACACACACGAGGAGGAAATTGAGACTCAGAGGATACAAAGATTTGCCCAAGAACCTCTGACCTTGAGGTCCGCATGACTGGCTCCCCCCTCACCCTCTGCTCTGAATCAGGACTTTAAGTTGCTGTTTCAGTCCTGGGCCCATCCCAGCCCCAGCCTGCCCACTTCAGAGACCTGAGCAGTGTCTGAGGGATGTTGATCTTAATGCAGGGAATAGCTCCCTGGGCCTTCAGCAGTTTCACAATGATCCCATCCTCTGCTGCTGGCTTCTCTAGGAACTGGGCCAAGCCACGCATAGAGTCATGGTCCTGAATAGAAGCGACATTAACTCCAGTCCGAGGGGATCAGATAGAATCACCCAGTGAACAGACTCTCATCCCTACTCCACCCCCACTCACATCCATTCTCACAATCTCTGACACACAAGTGCTAAATCTTAGGGGGATTCACAGGTAGCAGAAGAACATGGTGGTTGAGAAGAACATGGTGGCTGATAGCAACTGCTGAGTTCAGTCCCAGTTGGCCACTTTCTAGCTGTGCATCCTGGATTAGGCGACTTGCCCCATGTCACGCACTTGGACGCTCACAGGCTCAGTGGCATGCGTGCACCCACACACACATGTGCACCTGTGCCTGTACACCCCAGGGCTCACCATGTAGTCATAGGGATCCTTGAGGCTGATGGGGACCCCACAGACAAGGCCTCGCTCACGCTTCTTGAGCTTCTTCAATGTCTGCAGTTGCTCCTCACATTCCCCCAGGAAATCCGTCAGGCAGTTCACCTCCCGATGCACCTTCAGGGCCTGAACAACATTGAGAAAAGCCAGATAAAGGCTCAGGGTGAGGTCAGGGAGAGGATATTCAGTCACCCCAACCTCTTCCCCAACCCTGACTCAGAGCAGAATGGGAATGACAGATGACTGTGGCATGAGCACCCTCCCAAGCTACTCACAAACCAGAGTTACATCTACCCCCCAACTCCTCTATGTAGAACGATGACAAGTGACATACTCCACTCCAGCCCAGAGTCAGGTTTGAGCCCTGACCCCTGACCCCTGACCCCTACCTCTTCTAAGTAGCTACAGAGGACACTCTCCAAACTCAGCTCTTCTGCCTGCAATTTATGGGCCCACTTCACCAGTGGCAGCTCCAGGATGGGTTCAGGGTCCAGGTCTGGCTCCTGCAGAGCTGGGGTGGGGCAGGCAGGCGTCAAAGACTGATCCATTCAGGGCCACTACCACACATTCAACATCACACCCCACACACTCCACTGTACACACATTTGCACACATATCCATATGTTCAGTACATATCCATCCCTGTGCTCACCCTTAGCATTAAAAACATTTCTTGGTCTGCCTCCAGGTTGGCATGAAAGCCCTACAGGGAACAGATACTCCTTTCTGTCTCTGTCCCCCCAGTGGCCATCCCAGAGCCTGGCACAGAGGAGAGCCTGCCCCCTCGTATTGCTATTCAGAAGGGGCACATTTGGAGTGGGAGTGACTTTACATGCATATCTTCGGACTCAAACGTTATGGAAGTGAGGCTCAATTCTGTTGAGTTTGCCTTTCGTGGTGCAACTGGCATCCCACATTTCCTTCTTCTCCAGTAACCACCCCCCCATCTCTGTTGATCTGACCTTGGGAAAGGACAAGAGTCTAGCATGGGTGGCAGGAGACCACACCACAGGTCAACTGGGTGACCCAGGGCAGGTCCCGTCTCCTGCCATGGCCTAAGTGTGTTCAGAGAAGAAAGGACTAGAAGTTAATCATTAGTCAGCCATGGAAGGTGTCCACAGACAGACCTGCCAGCTGCTCTGAGCCGGATCCTCCAGGGAAAGAGGAAAAGCCTGACACTAGCCCGTCAAGACACCTGTCAGGGGCAAGCATGGCATGACAAGGACCTAGAACACAACACACACTCAGGAAGGTGAAGTTGTCTTCCCTTCGTCCTCCCGGGGCACAGTTGGGACCCCGAGGCACACAGAGAGAGCTGTTTGCCCAAGGACACACAGCTAGTAAGTGCCAGGGTCAAAATCCATACCAGGCAGTAGGACCCCAGTGACCACTCTCTTGGCCATACATGCTGCCGATAGGTGGTTTTGCCTCCTTCATATTTTCCACCTTTGACTCCCCAGCCTCTTTCCTGTCTA
This sequence comes from Mormoops blainvillei, assembly GCA_004026545.1. Lineage (NCBI taxonomy): Eukaryota > Metazoa > Chordata > Mammalia > Chiroptera > Mormoopidae > Mormoops > Mormoops blainvillei. The sequence goes on from PVJD01016618.1 coordinate 4,568, forward strand.
GAACCCTCTCTGTTTCTCAGTTTTCTCAACAGCCTCCTCACTGGACTCTCTGCCGCTAATCTCTTCCCCTCCAGCTCAGCTCTTCACTGCGGTCTAGGTGATCCTTTTAAGATCTTATGTAATCTGAACCTAACCGTAGGTCCCAGTTACCCTGAGAATAAAGTTCTGCAACACCATTCTCCTCAGTATGATTTATAAGGCTGTCAATATAAGCATATAACATGTGTTCATCTTTAGATAAACCATTGCATGTCAATACTTTGCCTGCACCAATTCAGTAAATTCGCACAAAAACCCTTGGATAGGTATTCTTATTATCATTTCCATCTCATCAAGGAAAGCAACTGACTCACAGAGAGGTTAACTCTCTGGCACAAGGTCATAAAGGTAGGGGAGCCTGGACTTAAGCCCAGGTCCTCTACACCTTCACTGTTACCCTCTACTGGTCCTTGGGGAGGGAAGCTGGCTTTGACGAAGCACTTACTGGGTGCCAGGCACGGCACGAAACCCTTTCCCTGCCTGGGTCCCTGAGGGCCCATCTCCCCGGCCTCCTCTTTCTGCCCCCCTCCCCTATACTGCTGCTCTAGCCACGCTGCACGATCCCGCTACTCCCTGTGCTGTTTTGCTGCCTTAAAGTCATGTCTCAAAATTCCCTAGCCTGACAAACAGAGAGAAACTGAATTGTCTAGTTTGGGGGCAGGGGCTGGAGAGGCAGCTTTCTCTCAGACAGAAGTGTTGGCAGAGGCCGTCGTTCCTTTGCCAGGCCCTCCCCACGCAGAGCTGGCAAGTAGGTAGCATATCTGAGTCTCCATCAACCTGGCTAAACAAGTTACTTGGCCCTGGTGAGTCCCTGAAACCCCACCCCACCCAGCTTGCAGGCCCACCCAAGCCATTTTGAGTGGCTTTTAAAAATATGTATATATAAACGGCCTGTCTTTGCTTATGCTGTGAGCTTTTCTAAAACCCTTCAACAGTTCACAAACCCCAAACAAGCAGCATCTGGCCTCTGAGTACCCAAGCACCTGGTATCCCAGGCCTGGTACTAGTGGCAGCTGGCCTCGGTTCACAGCTTAGCCAGTCCTGGGCACCTCCAAAACCAGCACAAGAAGCAGCCATTTGCAGATTGCTATGTAGCTCATGCCGGGTAGCCCTGCACAGGGCACAGGGGGCAGCTGATCTTGGCCTGCACCTCCCAGGAGGCCCCAGAACCAACACACCTGGTGAACAACTTCAGATCACTCTGGAGCACCACCCAACCACTCCCACCAGCGACACTCTCAAGGGACAGACTCATCAGGCATCAGAGCCTCGCTGAAGTAAGTCCTGCTCCATGGTCAGGGTCCCTGCACGGCAGCTCCTCTGCTGTAGGCGAGGCCAACTGACCTGTGGCTCACTCTCTTCCATTGATGTGTCAACAGCAAACAAAGTTCAACTACAATAGGGGGGTGTACCCAGCCCACATATGGGGGTGCCGTGGAGTTCCCAGCTTAGGTGACCAGAGGAACCCACGAGGTAAGGCCACTCTACTAAGACTGGGAGACATAGCAGCTCTACCTAATACATAGAAACAAACAGAGGAAGACATCCGAAATGAGGACACAATGAAACATGTCACAAATGAAAGAACAGAACCAAACTCCAGGAAAAAAAAAAAAAACTAAACAAAATGGAGACAGGCAAGTCACCTCATGACTCTCAGTTTACTGGGAGAGCTTTGAAAGAGAGGGACATCTTTAAAAGATGATAGCCGCATTAAAAGATCCCCACCAGTTTTCTAAAATATCAACAAATTATTTGGAAATGGTTAGAATCATTTGTTGAAAGAACTGAGCCTCAACTTATATCACTTTTATACTGTTTCAATATATAGTTCAGTTTAGAACAAATCACACCCCCCTGCCAAGTCCCACAGCTCTGTGGACGTCTGGCCTTCTCCACACTCACCTGGTGCTACCTTCTATCATGGTTTGGAAATCAAAGAAAATAGCTCTGGCTTGTGTGTCTCAGTGGATACAGCACCAGCCTGTGGACTGGGAGGTTGCCAGTTTGATTCTCAGTCAGGGAACTGAGGAAACATATCTGGTTTGCAGGTCAGGTCCCCAGTTGGGGGCGTGAGAGAGGCAACTGATTGCTGTTTCTCTCACATATCATGCTTCTCTCCCTCCTTCCCCCCCTCTCTAAAAATAAATAAATAAAATCTTTAAAAAGAGAGAAGAAAATGTACTTTAAAGTTTTTAGTATACTGATTTATTATTAAATATCCAAAGAGGTGAATAGATTTGCTTAATACGCATCTCTCTCTCTCTCTCTCTCTCTCCCTTTCTCTCTAAGAGCAATGGAAAAATGTCCTCAGGTGAGGATTAAAAATTTTTTCCCTATGTGTTCTATAGAAACACTGCCTTATCTTAGGCTTTTCTCTGTCTGGTACCACCTATCCTGTTCTTTCTCCACTTGGAAAACTCTACGTCTTGCAAGGCTCAGCTCTTTGAAGCTTTCCCCACATGACTTGCTGCAGACAGAGTGAATCACCCCTCCTGCCAAGTCTTGCAGCTCCACCGGCATCTGGCCTAAGCCACGTTCAGCAGAGCTGCCTCCCACTGCGGTTGACACAGCTCTGTTTCTGCTACGCCCTTCCCAGAGTGAGGACACCTTTAAGGCAAGTCTGAATCAGATGCCAGATTCCTCCTGATAATGAATCTGTCCCCAAGGCCCAGCAGAAGGCAAGATCCACAGGAGCACTCTGTGAAATTTTGTTAAACTGAACTGAATTGGATTTGTTTGAACTCTACAAAGGGTTTGACCTATGTCTCAGCCTCCCACTTCCCTGGGACATAAAGCTGGACACCTGAGGCCTTGAGGGTACTCCTGACAGAGGGACGACCCGACTGAGAACGTGCCCGGGACAAACCTGTATAGCTTTGTTGGGGAGAGAATAGGTGCTGAGAGCCAAAGGGGCCACGGCCTTGAGGGGAGGCTGGTGACACATGGGTGACCTCACGCCAAACCCTTTCCACTCCCCCAGCCGACCAGACACACTCAGCACCACCAGGTACCCAGCCCAATAGCTACATACTCCAGATGCCCAAACATATACCACCCAGCTGCCCAGATACATACTGAACTAGGTGTCCTTACACATCAGACCCATGACCACACACCTGCACATTCAACCAAGCCTTCAGACCCAAACATATCTAGATGTATACACTCCAACCAGCAACATGACACATATACACCAAGCTAGGCACACACACCACAGGCACAGAACCAAATGCAAGCAGCACACAGCCTGACACATAGCCAAGCAGCACACAAAACACGCCAGCAGGAGGCACACACAGGCAGGCCCTGGTGCTGGCAGTAAAGGAACCTACACCCACCACTGCACGTGGGCCACCGCACACATACAATAATGCTCTCCATCATGCTGATTTGCCACAGCAACCCCATTAGCCCAGATTTCCTCCCCATCAACCAAGAAGGGGCAGCTGCTCTCTGGGGGCGGATTGATTTATCCAACTAATTAGCCCCAATTAATATTAATACACATTCTCAAGAACTGCAGCAGCTCAGGCAGAGAAGCTGCCCATTGGGACCATCAATTACCGTCTAGGGGACGGCAGAGGACACTCCGGAACTCCAGATCACAGGGACAGCACCTCAGGCACTCTCCCCAAAACCCCTCCCAGGGCTGCCAGAGAGAGGCCACCACCACCAACCAAAGTTAGGGACTTTAAGATACTGTGAGCCCACCCTTCCTTGAGCAATCAAGGGGCTCAAGGCTCAGAAGGGAGCTGTCACGTCCTCCAGGCCACACAGCGAATCCAAGTCGCAGTGCGAGGTTGTCTCCATGCCCCTCCTTCCCATCCTTCTCTCTGCCGCTCTAGGCTGGCTTAGCTGATACACCCATGGCTCAGTCACTTCACCTGCAAATCCCAGCCCAGCCACGACATTTGTCTCAGTGCCTTGAAATATCTCCATCCATGCTGTCAAAGCCCTCTTTTAAGTCACAGAGCTTCCTGGGAAGATGCCATCTCCAGTGACCCCCTGTGCTTTGCACCTGTCAGGTGCTCAGCCAACAGTTGCAGAACCCAGTGGGGTGGGGGATGGGAGGGAGAATACGTAGACTAGGGTTCCTGTCTCAGTGGGGTTTGTGGGTGGTCAGGGGCTAAAAGAAACCTGGCTACCTGCCTCCAATTCCTCCACCAGTTAATTTTATTTCAACAAATAGCCCAAGTGAATACCACCACCTTACTGAGCCATGTGCCAAGCACCGGGAGAACAGAGAAAACACACTGCTCCCAACCTAAAGGGGCTCGAAGGACATAGAGGGAAAGGAACGGACAACGGCACAAAGATCTAGCATGGAGGGAGCTGGCGTGGGGGACTTTTCCCAGGGCTCCCTGTCCTCCCTGGGGGATGGGGGGGAAGGGGTATGTCCTAAGGTAGGACCCATCTGCTGGTGTAGAGGCTGGGGGGACTCCAGGGGTTGGTAGTCACTCATCAGTTGCTGGAGACGCTGTGCCAGGGCTGCCATCTGCTGCCGCGCTACCTCCCTACGCTTCTGTGCCCTGGGGATCTTTCTCCGTGCTGGAGCACGCTGCCGGAAAAGCAGGGCGGCCCCCAGCAGGGCAGCCCCCAGCAGGGTCAGCAGGAATTGCCCCAGCAGGGGGTAAGGTGGCAAAGCCATCCCAGGCATTATGGGGCCTGTGTGGATGCAACAGCTGCTTCCTCAAGATCACGTCCAGCTTGTTTGTCAGTGGCCCTGCTGGAGCACCCTCCCACACCTGGGAGGGTGTGTGGCAGGCTCTGGGGGTGGCGGAACACGGCCTTCTCCCAGCTGGTTCGTATCTCTACCTGGACTGCCTACGGACAAAGATCCTGTCCCTCAGCCCATCCAGTGCAAGAGGCTTGACAGAAATAAGCCCACAGGTGGACAGCTGACCAGGATCTGATCACAACTCCTTCCCATGCTCCTCCTTCATAGCACCCATCAGACCCCAGCACCTTAGTCTGACTACTGCCAGTTTCCAGTATGGTTTCCTGTTGCTTTCAGGATAATTGCCAACCCCCTTAATATGGCTTACAGGACAGGGGGACTGAACAAGCCATGCCTGCCTAAGGTTAGCAGCTCACTCCAGGGAGTGTCTGGGGCTAAGGCAGAGAAGAAAGGAGGGACACCTGGGGGAGCAGGCAGGGCTCAGAAGGCATCTGCCCTAGGAGAGATGATGCAAGGAAGTGAGGAGCACATAGCCTTCATCCCTGCCCCTGTCATCCAAGGTGAGTTTTCATTCCTTACTCCCAAAGCAAGGCTACCCTGCTGATCCTGGGATACCAGCTTCCACTCTATCGGTTCTCTTTCCAGACTCATCCATTTTCTCCTTGGACCAGGAGCTCACTATAGGCAGGGAGGGTAGTGAAGAGGAGTCTGGGGTGGCGGAAGGTGAGGAGGTGGAGGTGACTTTCAGGTGGAGGTACAGAAAGGATGGGGAAGCTACAAAGCAGTAGGGTAGGAGGGACTTGGTGTGTGAGCCCTTCCACTCTTTTTAGATGTTTCAGCCCAGTCCTCTGTCTCACAGGGGAAGAGAGGAGCAAGCTGTCACAATTGAGACTGTCAGTCATTGTGACTGGGAGAATGGTGACTCCTCTCTCAAGACTGCCAAGCCAGAAACAGCAGATTTAGTGATACGGAGATGGGTTTGTGGTTGGTGATATTGAGTCTCAGTACCTGAAGGTCGCCTAGGGCCAGACGTGGAGGCAGCAGTTGACCTGCTGGTCATGACGTAAAGGGTAACCTCAAGGTTATCCACCCTCTGAGACTCTGACTTTGTCACCTCCAAGGGGTCTCTGGAACTATCCTTCCTGTTAGCATACTCTCCACGTCCTCCCCCTCCTTTTCTGACATATTCGCCCACACCCCATCTCCCACACTGAGCCCTCACACTCCCCTTGTGACTCAGCTCCCGTGGGCCACGTGGCACCTGGATCGCCCCCACAGCTGCCTAGGCCAAGAAAAGGTGATGTACCTTTTCTTGGGCTGTATCCACTCATTACCACATCACCCCATTTTATTTCTTCATCGCACTTCCTAGAAGCTGAAATCACCTTATGTATTTACGTCTCTCTTGCCTCCCGCCTTAAAAAAATAAGCTCCCAAAAAACAAGGGCCTTGTCAGCCTTTTTCAAAGTGCCTGACACATGGCAGGTGATCAATAGTATGTCTTAAGTGGAGGAGTGATATACAGTCGGAGCCCTCCATTCCCACCTTTACCTCTCTGTATCTCTGTTGGCTCCTTCCTCGCAGTATTTATCATGCTTAAGTGCTCCCATCTTAAAAAAATTTCTCTCAGATCTACGTCTTTCCTCCCCTTCTCAGCCAAGCTTCTCAAGTTATCTACACTTGCTGCCTTTACTTCCTTGCTTTTGACTCACTCCTCTGCCCAAGCCAGTCTGCTTATGCCCAAATCATCCCAAGGGTCTCCTTTGAGTTAAATCAGCAGCAGTTGAAGTTCACCTCCATCCATCCTGAAATACATTCGTTCCTTGGCTTCTGTGACGCCGATCTTGGCTTAAATGTCACTTCCTTCAGAAGCATTCCCTGACACCCAGGCCAGATCAGGTGCCACTTGGCTTACTCTCATAAAATAAGCGAAGTAGTACTTCTGCTTTATTGCTCTTCTGACAAGTGTTTTTGTGTAATTAATGCATTTGATGTATGTTCGCTAGCAGAATGAAAGCTCCATTCAGGCAGGCACTGTTTCTGACTGTTTTCCCTGAGCGCACTCTGAGAGGAATTCAATAGATTTACTGGAGGGATGGAGGGGTGGAAGGGGTAGGGAGTTGGGTGGGGGGCAGTGGCTGGATGAAGACTTGTGGACCAGGAGAAAGCCATAGGTTGAATATAAACTGCGAGTTATTTGTTCATATGGATACTAATCAAGATCACGTTAGTAAATAGATATATATGAAGAGAAAAGGGCCGAGGGGCAGGGACAGACTGGGAAATGTCCCCTTGGGGACAAGAGAGGGACGTAATCAGAAGAGGCCAAAATGGACTCGCTAATAACAAGTCACCCATTCCTCTATTCAACAAGCCTCTGCTGGCATCCACTGAGTACCAGGCACTGTGCTGGGTGTTGGACACACAAGGGCAAACCCACACATCACTGACTCTGTAACCCCACCTCCCTAAGGCCTCCAGGGTCACCACTTCCAATCTATGTGCAGGAGACTTGGGAGGACCCAGCCAAAGCTGGGTGGGAGGTTCAGGTCTTCGTTATAATGCTCTCTCTCTCTCTCTCTCTGGCGCTCTCTCTCTCTCTCTCTGGCGCGCTCTCTCTCTCTCTCTCTCTCTCTCTCTCTCTCTCTCATCCTCACCCAAGGATATGTTTATTGCTTTTAGAGAGAGAGAGGGAGAGAGAAAGAAGCTTCGATGAGAGAGAAACATTGATCGGTTGCCTCCCACAGGTGCTCCAAATGGGGATTAAACCTGAAACCCAGGTGTGTGCCCTGAGGATTGAACCCTCAACCTTTTGATGTATGGGACAATGCTCCAACTGAGCCACCTGGCCAGGGTGGCCTTCTCTTAAAGGTGCAGAAGATCAGGCCACCCTGGTGGGCAATCTGGAATGATACACTTTTCTTGGCCCTGGTTTGATCCATATATTTATTGGTGACTTGGATGAAGTTGGAGAGGTCCAGTGCTCAGACTTGTGGGTGGACAATCTTGGAAGCAGAGCAGAAAGGGTGGGCAACAGTGCCAGAAATCCAAAGGCTTTCAATAGGCTGGAGCCTTGCAGTGACCCTAAAAGATGGTGTCTAACAGGGACAATGGCAGGTACCCTGGCTGAACTCCAATATCACAACCCCCGGGAGAGAAAAGGAGGGTGCACAGGGACATGACTGGCACCTCCTATAAACAGACACCAGCGGAGGGGCACAGTGCATGGGCGTGGCTTCTATCTCCAGTGAGTGTAGTCACCTTGCAGAGAACCTGGCACCCAGAGGGTGTTTAGTGCATATTCTTGGGATGATTGTGCACATGAGGAAAGTTTGGAGTCAGGCAGGTGGGTTCGAGTCTTCTCTGTTCAAGTCTTTTGTCTTAGATAAATCATCACCCCACTCTGAACTTTACTTTCCCTCTCTATAAAGCGGAAGTAATGATGACTGTTTTTTTTCCAGTGAGATAATGAATTATTAACTCCATGGCTTAATAGATGTTGAATCCTATAATTAAAACACAGTGTCCATTTTCAAACACGTACAGATGCACAAATAAGCCCTGTCAACATACCTGACAGTTGTAAGAGGACAACCCTTGCCTTGGATCAGTTCTTGAAGCAGAGACACAGGAAGAGCATTCCAGGCAGAAGGAGCACAATGAGCTTAGATGTGGGAGGTGTGCACAGTGTCCCAAGCAACACCTGAGGGCCCTGTGGCCAGGATGTGAGCACTCAGGAAGGGGAGGAGACCAGAGTGATTAGCAGCACACATGTCAAGCATGGCCTTGTAAGTCATCGTCAAGAGTCTGGACTGAGAGTGATACTAAAGGACTTAGGTGTGATCAAATTTACATTTACCAAGGTCACCCATTTCCTGAATATGGTAGCTTGTATCTGAGAAGGCCACCATCAATTCCTTCAGCTCCTTGTATGCACATGCCATTCCCCCTTGGAGAGGGACAGTCCATTCCTCACCCTCCTTGAAACTGGCTGAGCCTTAATGACTTGTTGACTCAATAGAATGTGTTGGAAAAGATGTTATGAACTTCTGAAGTTAGATCACAAGAAGACTTGCAGCTTCTCGAAAGTCCCCTTAGAATGCTCACTCTTGGAGCCCTGAGCTGCCATGCCAGAAGTTTGGCTACCCTGCTTTGGTGACCACGTGGAGAGGCCCTGAGTCCGCGTGGAGACGGTGAAGGGCCCAGCTGAACCTACCTACCAACTGTGCCTGCCAAAGCATCAGGCATGTAAGGGAAGTCATTTTAGCCATTTCAGGCTAGGTCATCTGTCAGCTGAATATCATTGAAGAATGGCTCCAGTTAATGTCACATAAAGCAGAAAGAATTAACTAACCAAGTTCTGCCTCAATTCTGGACTTAAGATATTGTGATTTCTGTCAAGCTGCTGTTTTTTTTTTTTTTGTTTTGTTTTGTTTTGACACTGAAATAGATCATCAGAGCACTGAATAATAATCTGAGATAACAAGATAAACTACTAGAAAGCTATTACCACTACCACTCACCTGTCTTATGAATCAGGCAACAGAAATAGAATATACATGATACAGAAATAAATTGAGCATCATGTCTGATTTTTTAAAAATATTTTAAAAAGGTTATCCAACTGCCATATGAATGACAGTTTATTAGTCTGGAGATGGAGAAGGCCAGGCAAGAACTGTAGCAGTAGACCCAGGAAAGGAGGAAAAGTTGAAAACAGGCAGTAGCCATGTGACATGGAGGGTCTTGGTGCCGCTGGACCAGTGGTCAGAAGAGAAGAAGGGGCTGGCTATGCTGTCACTCCTCTGTGCCTCAGTATCATGGGACACCAGGAAGAGCTCACCACATAGGCTCTGACATAGACTGATCCAGTTTTCTATTAATTCCCTCACTTCTAGCAGTGGGACCTTGGGCAAGGTATGTCACCTTTCTATAAAATGGGAAGATGCCTATAATTCAGTTAATAAGTGGATTAAATGACACGACTATTAAGTGCCCAGAAGGTAAATAGGTCATAGTAAGTAAATGTCATTCAATACACCCACCCCCCTTTTACCTGATCAAGAGTCACCTCATTAGTCCATGCACTAGTTAGGGTCTTCACTAACACAAGCTGCCTCCCTTCCTCCCGTCATTCAGCAAATATCCTCTAGAATGTATGCTCCAAGAGGACAAGAACTTTGTCTCATTCGTCACTGCAGTCCCAGTGCCCAGGACAGAGCCTGGTCCCTAGTAGATGCTCCCTTAATGTTCACAGGATCAAACACCTTATAAGCACCATCCCACATGCCAGGAAGAGTGATGAGCAAGACAAAGCACAGCTCTCTCAGGAAGTATGTTCGGGCCAAGACAAAAAGAGAAATCATGATTCCAGATAATGAGAATGTTATCAAGTACAAGGGGTGAGATATTACAAAGTGTCAGAGAAGCTGTTTAACCAGAGGGTGATCAGGGCAGGTGACATTGGAGCCGAGTCTTCCAGGCACAGGGACAGCTAACACTGAGGCTGTGATGCATGGACCAGCTTAAGGTGCTCGTGTGGCTAGGTTATGATGAATGAGAGGAAGAGATTCCCAAGGTGAGGCTGGAGTGGTGGGCAAGGGCCACTTCACACAGGGCCCTGTAGGACACAGGATTTTATTCTTGGTAGGATGAGAAGCCATTGGAAGATTTTAAGGAGAGAAGTGACTCAATCTGATATACACTTCTAAGGGATTACTCTGGCTACTATATGGAAAATAGGTTGGGGGACAGGTGATGGTGGGAGTAGGAAGCCAAATTAAGTGACTGCAGTGTCCAGGAGAGGCAGGTGACTTGAATTAGAGCGTAACAGTGGAAAGGGTATTTGCGCAATGACCACCTCCCCTGCCTTTCAGCAGCGTTTGACCCCTTATTGCCCTTTCCCCCAGTCCTGTCATTCAATGATCACCTGGGGAGCAGATGTGTTTGTGTCAATGTCCACCACCCCTACAAGCCCAGGCACCTAAGGATGGGAGCCAGACCTGGCTGAGCTCCACACCACTAAGCCCAGGGCAGGTGTGACCATGCTGAGGCTCCAAGGGCCAATCAATGAATCAGTGAAGGAGTGAAAGAGAGGCACCCCCAACCGCAGCCTCGTGTCTGAAAGCACAAGGGTATCAGTAACCAAAAAGAGAAAACTGGGCAGATCGCAGGTAGTTTCATGGAATTATGAGAGGCAAAGTGACACAGCAGTTACAAAGGCAAACTCGTTTGCCTTCTAGACTCATCCTAGGGCAAAGTGCGGCAGCTATTGGGTCATCCCTATCTGGGTGTTCATGTGGGTTGGCCCCCCAAGTCGGCCCCAGGGTATGGGGCCTCACGCCTGCTCTGAGGCTGGTGCCACCAAGGCAGCGATGCCTTTGGCAGAGAATGTGGGTGCCACTGATTCTGCAACCTGGAGGGAAAAGCGCCTCTGGAGGAGCAGAAAAATCAGGATGGAGAAGGAAGGCAGCCAGTCCTGAAAAGAATTTGAAATAGGCCAGGTAGGAACCGGAGGCCCACCCTGCCAGAGGACTCAGGCTCAGAAGCACCTTCCACAGCACGCAGGGCGTTTAGGGCTGGGACCAGGGAGGCGGGGACTCTGCTGGTAGGGCCAAGAAGCCTGTCGCCAGCAAGCCAACCTTCCGCCTACCCGGCAAAGTAGTGCAGTGACAGGTAACCTGGCAGGCTGAGCTGAGACAGCTCACTTGCATCTCAGCTGCCAATTCCCAGATCACCTCTATCTCTCTGCCCCTGGAACGCCTCCCTAGCTCAGGCCTCACGGCCCCTTCCCCAGGTTAGGATCATGGAACAGCCTCCTTACCCCTGTTCAGCCTCTGCCTATCCAGTCACTCTCCTCCCTGCACTTGGGTGATCATTCAAGGTTTCCCCATCGCCCTTTAGACAGGATTCAAATTCCCGAACTGGCCCCACAAGTCCGCCTTGATCTGGCCCCACCTACGCCTTTGCGACTTCCCCTGCGCCCATTTAACATGCCTCCCTCTACCACTCTCACCCTGGTCTTCAGGTATACTGTCCTCACTTCTCCCTGGGATGTCCTCGTCCCTTATCTCAGCCTCTGGGAACCTTCTAGACTCCTCAGAGGTCCTCCTCATTCAGGGAGCCTTCTCACACCGACATAGTCCTCAGCTGGCCCTGTGAGCACGCTATCAGATCACCGCGTCTGGTGCTCACCGCCCTAGGCCTGCGGATTCCTCTCCCCAAGAGTACCGCTCAGGGTCAGCACTCCAGACTCCTTGCTATTTTGTGCCCAGCCCTGTGCTGGCCCCTAAGGACAAAGATTCACAGTAGGATCCCTGCCATTAAGGACAGCCAGTGTGCTGAGAGGCAGCCCCCGCTCCGCCGCACACACAGATGTCCAACACGTGGGGCCGACTGAGGGAAGCTGGCCACCGGCTCTAGGGCTCGAAGGAAGGAGAGGGACAGCCTTCTGGAGAAAGAGGGATCTGAGCGGGCCTCAGAGTATTTAAAGGCAGAGGATCAGAAAGGGCATCCTCAGCAGAAGGAAGAAGCAAAAAACGGAAGAAGCAGAAGGGCAATGTCTCTAGCAAAGTAGGACTCCATCTAAGGCAGGGGTGCAGGGAGGGGAAGGATGAAGTGCTGGGTCTGCGGCACCTGCTCTGAGAAGCCTGTGTCCATCCTGTATGTGACGGGAACCAGGGGAGGTTTGGGGGCAGGACACTGACATGGCTGGCGTCAGGCTCTAGAAGGTCAAGTCTCCAATGCTGTGCCCTAACAATGATGGTCAGGAAGTACACCAAACAGAAACCATTTTTGACTGTTCATGGGCCTTTGCCCATGTCAAACCCACTGGCCGCAACATGGGAAGGGCGTCAGGGCAGAGATTGGGGACCAGACGGGGGAGCAAGGCCCAGACTTGGGGGTCTTGGTTTCTTGGAGAGGGGAGGGGGAGGAAGCCTCTGCCCCCAGGTGAACATCTCCTCGCAGGGTGGCAGCTGTATCCTGGCCAGGCTGGGTGTAGATCCAGTGGGTCCTCCAGGGCCAGCTGGGCGGCTGGGCAGGCAGCAGTCAGAATGGCTGCTTTTCAGGGGTCATCAGTCTCTCGACCTCCCGCATGAACCTTAGACACAGCTCTTCTTGCCAGGGCAGAGCCACGCACTGCACGGCCACAGGCAGCCCCACGCTCTTCTTCATGGCCTGCGAGGGACACAGGGATCAGGATGGGAGGTAGTGAGGCAGGATTCCCACCCTGGGTCCAGGAAGCACCCCAGCTAGAGAAGAGGGGCAACACAGCAGGGCCAGGCTGCAGTCTTTCAGGGTCTTGCATTAAAAATGAAAGGCAAGGACTCCATGTGCGTACGCTGTTTCCTCCACGGCAGCTAGAGTTAGGGTATGGGTGAGTCCAGGGGAACAGAGGCCTGGAGTTGGCCAGGCCAGTCCCCATGACCTCACCTTCCATAGCATCTTGTCCCAGATATCTCCAAAGTAGCCCCTACAATGTTCCATCTGGGCCTCATCCTCGATGGTCACTGTGGTGACAGGCACCACCCCCGCAGGAAAGTCCAGGCAGTTGTAGAGCATAGTGTAGCTGACGGCCCCTGAGACACAGCACAAGTGGCTCGGTGACTTTCAGGGCCAGCTGTCCTGTCTGCACCTCAGTCTCCCACCCTGTGAAATGGCACCCAGTCTCCACAGACAGGGTAAGGCTCTCTCCCAGGGCTGAGACTTGACTGAGAGACAAAGCCCCCCAACTGGAATGTTGTTCCTATTTTCTTGGCTTATCTAAATCCCACCGGGACTTCAAATATCACCTCCCAAAACCATAGACTCTGTAATTGAAGATCTCCAGCTTGAATAGTGGGGAGGACAAGGAGCTCATTCCCTCCCAGGGCACCCCTCAAGACTCCCATCTCTCTAGCCAGCCAGACTATGAGCCCCCCCAGGAGCCAGGTCCCCCCCGGCCCAGGGATCCTCTTCTACTTCCCAGCAGCCCCACCAAGCACAGGGCTGAACTCATAGAAGAGAAGGGATGGGGGAGGGTGTCAGGGATATGGTGGGTCAGCAGGCCTTACCTGAGGCCCTGCCTGGGGCATTCAAGTCCATAGCAGGGCCCAGCATGGGGGTGAGCAGCACATCCAAGTCCAGCGCTCTCCACTGGGCCATCACGGAGTTGCGGTACACCTGGAGAGGGCACCAGCAGAGGGGAAGCACTCAGACCCAGCCCCTCACATGAACTCTCCGATGCAGGCACTGTGCGGCTGAGGTGGCTCTGGCTCCAGCACCGGCCCAGGGATCCAAACTGAGCCACAACGAGATGGAGGTCTTCAGGGCATGCAGGCATCGCTGCTTTCAGGGGGAATCAATTTCTCCTCCTCCTGCATGAACTGTAGACACCATTCTTTCTGCCAGGACAGCAAAGAGGGCCAAAAAGGCGCCCAGGATAGGAGCCCCGGGAAGACCCAGCCCCCAAGGATGTGCACTTGGCCAAGTGAGGGTCAGAGAGCAGGGACCAAGCAGGCCAGTCCAGGGAGGGGAAGAGGGAATGACAGGATATTCCAGAAGACCAGTGGGACCAGTGCCCAAGAGACCCCACTGTCAGATGCCCTGTCCACCCCCACCCCCACCCCACCCTAGTCTAGTCTAGGAGCTCTGGCCTCACCTCGATCTCATGCTGCAGTTCCCAGAGCTTTCCAGTGGACCTGGCAGAGGAAGTGAGGTCACCAGCCATGGTGATCACAGCCATGGGGTTTAGCAACATCAGAACCCTACTCTTAACACCTCCCAGATCTCATTCCTGCAGGGACCCTTTTAAACATTAGGGGAGCCCTGACAGGGAAGCAGTGCAGGGCAGAAGTATAAATCCCTACTGTCCTGCTGAGAAAATCAGGCCCCAAAAGGGACTTAGGCTGGGTCACTTAGTGACTCCACAGCAGAGCCAGGACCAGACCAGGCCTGATTCCTAGCTACCCTTAGGAGAAGACAGAGCTGTCAAAGGTTCTAAATGCCTGGTGATGAGGGGAGGAGCAAGTCCACAGGATGTCAGGGCCGGAAAATGGGGCAGCTTAGGCCCTGCTTTTCCCGCTCAAGTCACCAAGGGACAGGTAAGACTCCGTGCAGCTCAGTTCAGTTCAGATCCCTAAGAGCAGCATCTCTCACAGGGTCCCCAGTGTCCCCCTTCCCCAGCCCCACAGCAACTCCTTCCTGGCCCTTTCTACCCATGCCCCAGCCAGGTCGGTCTTCCCTCCACCGCCCCCACCCTGTCATCTCCTCAGGCCCTTGCCTTCCAGCCAGACCTGGGCTTTGCTGTGACAACTTCAAGATCCCATCTGAAGGCCACAGAGGGACTACATAATAGACTCTAACTTGAGCCCTCCAACTTGAATAGTGTTGGGGACAAAGAGCTCCCGTCCTCAGCACTAGTCGAGTTGGAAATATTGAGTAACAGAGTGGCCACCCTGTCTTGGACACTTCCAGCCTCAGAAGCTACTTCCCACCTCCTTTCCTGTCAGAAACTCAGGTCAGGGGAAGAGAGAGGCAGGCATCTGGGCAGGGAAACATTCTTACCGAGACTTCATGCCTTTGAGAAAGGCTGCCAACCTTGGGAACTGCAGAAGGACAGACACAGAGTCAGTGACTCACCTTTGGGCCAAGTGCTGACAACAATCTTCTGCAGGCCAAGCCACCCGTGCCTCCTCCCTCAGTTGTTCCCCTCACATCCGAATTGGTACCCCTTTCAGCATGCAGGCTGATTAAAGATTATAGGGCATGGGAGGAGGAGAAGAGTCTGGGTAGGAGCTGAAAAGAAGAAGAGACCATGCCTGCGCAAACCAAGAGAGGCTAAGGAGAAGCGGGGAGAGCCCCAGACAGTCCCTCTCCCCCACCCTGCCCCTTCTACCCTCTGTGCTCTCACCAGAGGCTTCAGCAGGAAAGCCAGCAGCCCTTTGACCCACCTAGGCAGCTTCAGAATCAATATCAGGTCCCCCAGGCAGGGGTCCACGAAATCACCTTTGCTGGGAGACAAAGGGTCCAGTCTAGGCATTCCCACCCTGGCTTACCCCCACCCATTGCATCCCCCCCC
>PVJD01016619.1:0-20343 GCA_004026545.1 Mormoops blainvillei
TTGGCTTCTCTAGCACAAACCTGTCATGTGAGCATCAAGTAGACAGAAAGTGTCCCATGAACACTCTTGCTGAAGTGAGGGGAAGAGGTGCCAGGATCACAGAGGCCCTTTGATGTCTGGGAGAGCTCTGACAGGCCACTTGATATGGGACATGGTTCCAGGAATGTTGTCCCAGTTACAAGTGAGTCAGCATTTCTGGGACTGTCACAGTTTTACTGGAAATAAGTACCACCTTCTCTTTCTGAGCAATTACTTTCAAGAAATATAATGGGAAAAAATTTCAAAGTTTTGGCCACTCCAAATTTACTCTTTATTTTTTTAGATTCTGTGTAGGGTTGTTTGTAGGTAACAATTGTTTTCATTAGAAAGTACATGTGAAGCCTATTGACAATTAAAAGCAGCCAAATCTAGCCCCAGGGCCAAAGATAAGACACCACCTAGTAGTCTGGAGCCTATAACATGGCTTTGAGGTCAGATGGGCTTGGGCAGAAGTCCCAACTTTGTAATTCAATAGGAGTGACCTTGGGCAAGTTATTTAGCCTCTCTGAGACTCGGTTTCCTCAGTTGTATAATCTGAGCTTGTTTGATAGCATATATATATATATATATATATATATTTGGTATATGAATCTTGTTGACATCATTGGTTAAATCTGAGCAATATTTGGTCAGCATCTATGTATGGTAGGCAAAGTACTCTGTCACATACATTGCAAAAAGGTAAGAAATAACCAGTATAAAAGGTGGTATATGACTTTTTTTTCCCATTTACACTAATAGGTCAAGAAAGAATGTAGTGAAATTGATGCAGGAGGGATTTAAAGTGCAGCAGAAAATAATTTCAAACCACAGTGGAATGCTACCATGCTATTATAAAAAAAGTCAATAAGAAACCTTGAATGGAGATTTAAAAGAAAAAGGTAGTAATTGTTACTTGAGATGATTTAAGGGCCAGAAAATGATGTCGTTTCCATGGTTTCATGCTATCTTTATCATTTTATACTGTTAGAGAAGGCCAGGCCACTTCCACATTTTAAGGTACCCAGTATCTCTACAAATGGAAAAATGCTAAAATAGGGCTAAAATTGTGGAATGTAAAAAAACGTGTATATATGCATATTTATATCTGTATCTATGTATCTATGATTGATTCTTTTAACACAAAAATACAGTGCAATATGAATAGGCTTTTCACGAGGTAGTCGTGTGACTTATAAAAACTTATTTCAACGTCCACAATGGGCACTATGAAGTACATCTTTTAATCTTGCCAGTGCATCCTCGGGAAAATATCACAGCCTACATTTGACTGGGCGACACTGCCCTGTGTGCATGTGAGGGCTAGGCCTCGAGCACACAGGTCGTGAGCTCTCGGTGATGGACTCTGACCAGTGCCTGTGAAAGCTCAACCCCTGGCAGAAAAATATGCTCGCGAAAAGTTTGTTGAATTAATCAGTGAGCTCTTTTGTACTGATTGTCACCTAGGAAGCTTGCAAAGATCTTTCAAACTGGCATGCTGCTAGATTGGGTAATAGCTTGAGATTCCATTCATTTTACAAAGGGACAGAGCACATTACCTTTGCTGGGCTCCTGCACCCTTTATATGGGTGACTTCCTTTTGATCAGACAGTGCTTGGTGCTGAGCAGAAGAGGGGAAGTGGAAGATGGTGAGGGATGTGGACAAAAAAGCTCCCTCAGCTTCGGTTTGCTTCGGCTGCTACCATTCAGAGCACTGAAGGATTCTGGATTTTACAAAGTGTAAATGGCACAGTCTCAACCTTGCAGTATGCTATTAGAAGTCAGTTCCATCAGCAGCAGCATCTGGGCAGTCCTAATTTTTCTAGAAGTTAGGAGAAAACCATCTGGTTTTAGATAGGAGGCTTCTTTCTAAGCTCTAATCCTTGTTCTTAATAATTTAAAAGTGTGCTCACTCCAGAGACACAGTTGCCATCTTTAGACTTTGTGTATCTAGGAGAGACTAGGCTACCTGACCTTCTGCAAGGTGCTGTTCTCGTTGCTAGACTTCCTTCTGGTCTCAGTGTGAGTCGCTTCTGACAGAGAGAAAGTATACAGCTCAGCAGGCTCAGCTCTGAAGCCCTCTGAGTCAGGAGAGCCTGGTTTTTCCATTCTAGGTGCTCTAATGCGTCTGTTTATTCTCCCCAAGCAGGTAATTAATTCTTGCTGGTGTGCTGGAGAGAAGGGGAAGGCAGTTTGCTTCCTGTGAAGTAGGAAAACGTACCCCTGCCTTGAGATACTTTACTGACATTCACCTGGAAATTTTCATGACAAATGGACATATATCTGTGATAAACAATGTGAACACTGATCCCTAGAGCAGTGCAATGCGTAATCGACCCAACCACATGTCGTGGTCCTGCAGGCATTATCCAAAGGGTATAAAAATATGATGGTGGGAAGGAGAAAAGAGTGATCAGGAAGGGTAAAAGTTTAGTCACATTAAAAATATTCATACTTAGAATCTAGAAGATGAAACACTGATATAATCCTCATATTCTGAATTCTGAGTGGCATGAAAAAGTTAAAATTAAAATCTAATTAACCTTTAATGTACTAATCTGAAGATTATTATTTCAGTTTTAAATGAATCAAAGTGAATCATGGAGGGCAAATGTTTGGCCCAAGGCCGTTGAATGAGTGGTACAGGTAAGATTTAATTGGAACTTTCTCCACTTCTCTGTTGGAAGGGCTTGTTTTTTCTTGTTTTTCACTAGCCATCCAGATGAGACTTAGAGCAGAGCTTTAAGATACAAATGGAAAGTGGCAAAGGCTGAATCTAAAAATAGATCCAAAGATTTAGATAAATTCATAGAAGACAGACCCATGGTGGTAACCCAGGGCGATAGGGATGCCTGAGGAGCCTCCCTAGCCACTGCAGACGGAGGCAGCACCAAGGGTGGCTCCCGAGGGGGCCACTGACAGAGATAAAACACCAGGTCGGGGTGGGAGCGGCATGTTTCCTATCACCGTGGGTCCCCCTAGAGTTCTTACTAACAGTCTCCTACCCTTCCTCTTTCCCTCCGTCTTTCGTTCTTTCTTTTCATTATTGATTTTAAATTTTATGCAGACACAGGCTACGGCTGCAAAAGAATAGAACTGGGGCTGTATGTCCCAGTACCTCGGAGCCACAGAATGATCAATGGAAAGCTCTGTTCCTGTCTTTTTCTCAGAACATTTGTGATGACCCTCGATCCTACAGCTGGGGTCTCCTTATTGGGTTGTGAAGTAGAAACAGCAGATCTACTGAAATCTCAGTTTCAGTTTCAGCTTCTAATGTTTTTCTTCCGTCATTGATTCATTGCATTATGGATTGAGTCGTTCATTCACGAGAGGTAGCACATAGTTTTTTGGTGTAAAATATTTGACTAGCAGAGGCAGATTAAGGTCAGTTGAGGCCTTGGGGGCACAGAAGAAAATATTGGGCCCCTTAAAAAAACAGAGAGAGACAGGGAAAATAAAAATACATGCCTTCAGAAGTCGGGGCCCAGGGCATGCACCTGGTGTGCCCACCGTTAAACCCGCCTCTGTCTAGGGTGTATAAAGATGAATAAATCATGGTTCTCAGTTTATAAGAGAATGATAATGACGATTATAATGGTGATAGGCTAATAAAAATAATAACAGCAACACCATATATCGAAGGCTTACTTTGTGCTGGGCATTGAACTACTTATATTACACAGAGACATTATAATCCCACTCACGATGACCCTGTGAGAGTTGTTATTACCTCCTTTTTGTAGACCTAGGAACTGGAGCCCAGAGAGTGGTGGTGACTTTCTCACTGCACAGCTAGTAGGTAAGGAAGGGGATAAAACATACAAAATATAAACAAGAAAGAAAATAAGGAGGACTAAAAGAGGAGTTCACTCAGAACTGAAAGTTTACAACAAGAAAGATGATCTCAGACATTAAAATGATACCTGAGTTGAGTCTTGAAGGATGGGCAGAGTTTGGGTGAGTTGAAATGAGCCTTCCAGGTGGAGAAAGTGTGTTGTAAGTATTTGTTGCTTTTGGCTGCCCAACTTCTGTTGCTTGTTCTTTTTGTACTAAAGCTCTGATTTATTTTTGGATAATTTTCTTCTCTGTTAGGGTAAAGTTTGAGAAATTGTCTATCAAAGTACTCTGATTTTCTGTAACCAAAGCCAGGTCAACTGAATACTTTGGAACTGGAATTTAGGTAGACTGGCAAACGAAAACAAAAACAAAAACAAAAAACAAAAAACAAAAAAAACCAAGACAAAAGACTAAAAAATCTGGAGCTCAGCCCTGGCTGGATGGCTCAGTTGGTTGCAACCGCACTCCGTACATCAAAGGGTTGTGGGTTCGATCCCCATTCAGGGTACATACCTGGGTTGGGCGTTGGATCCCAAGTCAGTACACCTACGGGATGCAACTGATCATTGTTTTTGTCTCTCATCAGTGTTTCTTTTTCTCTCAGGAGAAAGAAAGAGTTCTTTCTCCTTCTCCCTTCCTTTCTCTCTAAAAATCAATAAACATACCCTCGGGTGAGGATTAAAAAAAATCTGGGCTCATTTATTTACTTTGGTTGTGGCCTGAAGACATTGTCCAAAATCCCTGCTACTGAGCATCCCCCTCCTCTACAACTCTGATTTCTGCCCTTTCTGTGCCTTGCCATTCAGATTCTGCAAATTTTCAGGATATCCACTCGTTCCTAAGGTAGCCGTAGTCAGTTTTTGTGGTTTGCAACAAAGAACTCAAAGTGGCAAGAATAAAGACATGTGTGGGGCACACTGAAGAGTGCCAAACCATCCTGGTTAATGCATGACAGAGGAAAGTGAGCGAGACAACTGAAAATGTAATTTGGAGAAGGTTGTATGAGGTCGAATGCCAGGTTAAGGAGGTTGAACTTCATTTGGTGAAAAATGAAGAACTATCGAAGCATCTAAGCTGGGGTAATATTATGTCTCTCTTTCAATATTAATCTGGCAGCAATGTGATTATTTATAAATTGGAGAATGTGAATATTGGAGGCTGGGTGACTAGTTAGGAAGCTATTGAAATGGCCCAGGTAGAGGGTCATTTCTAGACCTTGAAAAGGCCTGGACTCGGTATTGAGGTGTCAATGAAAAGGTGTGCATGGATGAGAGAGCTTTTTGTTCTTCTGGATGGAAGCCAAGGCGAGAGAGAACTGATTTGGAATGGAGCCGGTGGGGAACACATCCCATACGTATACAGAGCTGATGAATTCTGCTGTATTGCCCCTTAAGCATCCCAGAGAAGGAGGCTGGGCTCATAAAGAGAAATGCAGAAATTCAGTCTGGAGAGCAAGTTAGTTGAATTTGGACCAAATTAAAATCTCAAGTTGTTGATGCTGAAGCTTTGACTACTCCCCTGACAAATAATTTTTGGCTGAGGCAGCAGGCAAGAGAAGTTCCCATTTGGAAGATTTGGTATTTCTGTGGTTTCTTTTCCTAAAAAAATTAAAATACTAGCCCCATTTTTTTCTTAGTGGCTTATAAAATGTTACAAAAGGGAAAACATTATTGAGCAATAAAAGGTGTGTTTATGTGTAGTTATATGAAGTGGGCTGGAGGCCAAGTCCCATAAATGTGTTCACTTATACCTTGGGTACTGAACAATTACAGAGAACTTTAGGCTCCTCTTTCACTCCGATGATATAGTAGAGGCAGCCTTCATAGCCCTTCCAGGCTAATCAACTTGACAGCCTGAACTGGAGAGCCTACACCTTTAAGTGTTGACAGTAAACAATGTTGTGATGTTATCAATGATGGTCTTTGGAGCTCAATTCTCTCTATTTTCCTCCCTGGCTTGGCAAACACGTGTCTACATGCATGCCTTTGTGTTTCCAGCCAGCATCCTTGGCTCTGAGCCTATCTCATTTGGCGACATCCACTGTTATCAGGTTTGGGGACACCGATTTCAAGTGACATTTTGTGTTCAGGCAGTAGAGCAAGTGGTTTTCCGTTGTGAAAACTAGACCTTTTATATCAACAGATATAAGATTTCCCTACAGAAAGCAGGGATGGTGCCCTATTTAACTGACTGTGATATTAACTTCCCCAGTTCTCAAGACCCAGTAGGGAAGTAGGAGGGACATTTTTTGAGAAGTAGATTGGGGTCCTTATTCTTCCCCATGAAATCGCTACAGAGGCAAGTGCTCACTTCATGGAAGAGCAAGGCTAGTTCTACCTTCCACCGTGGGTTATTACGTAAAACATACAAGGTCCTGGGAGGCCAAAGGTTTTGTCTTAAAGTTGCTTGATTCCTTCCTAGCCTGTATCACTTAGAACTTTTCTTGTCAAACAGGATGGAAGGATCTCTTCAAGGTAGCAGCTGTCATGAAGAAAATGTCTCAATATTAAACTTCCTTTTGCATTCAGTCTTGTATAGTTGAGTCTCTTTGTTTCTTATTGTTTCTGTCACAAATTTCGATAAATTTGGTGGCTTAAAACAACGCAAACGTCTTTTCTTACTCTTTTGTAGAAGATCAGAACTTTGCTAAGTGAAAGCAAGGAGTCAACGGGGCCACGTTCCCCTTGGGGGGCTCCAGGGTGAATGTGTTCTTGCCTTTTCCAGGTTCTAGGGGCTGCCTGCATTGCTTGACCCGTAGCCCCTTTCCATCTTCAGAGCCAGCAGAGGCCAGTGAACTTCTTCACTTAGCATCACTGACACTAACTCTTTTTCTGTTTCCTGCTTTCACTCTTATGGGCCTTTGTGGCTATTTTGGGTTAACCCAGATATCAAGGAAAAATCTCCCTATTTTAAGGTCAACTGATTAGTAACCTTAATTTCATCTGCAACATTAATTCTCCCTTGCCGTGTAATGTAACATATTCATGGAATTTGGGGATTAGGACTGGACATCTTTGGGGGTACTATCATTCTGCCTGTCAGAGTGAGGAAAGATTTTAAAAATCTGCCCCCTTCTCTTTTGTGTTCTGGCTCTTTGTAGAACTTTAAAAAATTTCTTAAAATGTATTCAAACAAGTTTCAGGAATAACGCACTTTAAAAAACAGTGACTTCAGGGTGCTAGGAGCTATTAGAAGTACAAAGGAGGGCATGTGGGATTACATTACCTTGAAGGAATTTTTACACACTCTTTGAGTGGATGAGACAGGCATGCACAGACAACACAGCGGGGCTGGGCTTGATAAATATCGTGTACTGGTTCAGCCAATCAGTGCCGTGGGAGTTCAGAAGAGGGAGCATCTCTCTGAAGCCCATTGACCGAACGTTTCCCCTCCCGACCTACAGTCACTCCTACCAGCGGAGTATTTCAATAAGGCTGTGCGGGAGCAAATTTTCTCTATTATTTTTTATTACAGCAGGTGTCCTCCAGCACAGCGGAGTGGGGAGGAGGAGGGAAAGAACAAACGCCAAGTATCTGTGCACACAGACCCCTGACAGCTATAACTTACATGGTCCTCCCTTTATACTACATAACGCTGGAGAGATTTCTTCCCTTGCTTTAAGGCAGCCAGTTCCTTCAGACTGATGATGACAAGGGTCGGCAGCAGTCTGCGAGTGCCCCTCAGTGGCACCGCAGCTGTGGTACACCAGGAGAGAGGGTCACTTCCTACAGGGATAGGCGGGAGACAAGGAGAAATCCGTAAGCATTTTCAAACGTGACCACTGGAAAGCAGTAAACAGCAGCTATAAGTAATTCCTACCACAAATGTTTTGGGGGCTTTTCTGCTGCCTTCATCTTTGAGCATCTTCTGGGACTAGACATGGTTGGTGAGGGGATGAAGTGCATTCAGGGATAGCTCATGTACCCACTTTAAAATGGAGTCCTTGGGACTTCCTCCTGCCTCTTTTTTAGAACAGTGTACCTAGTAACACCAGAAATGTGCTAAGGTCACTGCTGTGTGTTGCTGATGTGGTGGTGGGAGCAAGTACGCACTTGGTCCCCAAACCTGCCGTCCTTGGCCAGGTCCCTGCCCCAACACCTTGTCCGTGTCACAGGACACAGGAATGCGTCTCTCTTCCTGATGCAGCAGCTCCTTCCTTAACCTACCCCAAGCCACATCCTCTGAAAGTGAAAAGTGTGGAAGCACGTAGACGTGTCAGCCCCCTGATAAACCCGAAATGGATGCACACCAACTGGCTTTAGTTCAACGTTAAAAACATGTCACAGTGTGTCGTTTTAATGTGTGAAAATAAAATGATTTCTGAAAAGGAATTCTTTTTCATCCAGAGTGCTTCTTCAGTTTGAGAATCTTTTCATTCCTAGTAAATATACCTGCCAACGAATGAAAAGGCATTCTTCGAAACTTGACCTCCAGCACTGCTGAGGGGGGCCAACGCGAAGAAAGCAAGCGGGAGAGGCAGCCTCCTGGGTGGCTCCCCTCCTAATGAATAGCAGAGCCTGGAGGGCTGCCCCTGATTCATACGAGTGGTCCGGAGCGAGAGCCTGGTTTTAGGGCCATTGGAAAATGCAGTCAGCAGCAGGTCAGGCTACTGCTCCCTTGGCAGCCTTTGAATCCTTTGCGACTTCTTCCTATGAAAGTGCCCTGGTGCCACTTAAAGCCAAGGAATCTATTTCCCTCATTATTCAGAGAGGCAGTCAGCCGAATTAAGGAAGTCGGAGCATTAGCTAAGCCATAACCGTCTAGGCGATGAGCTCCTTTGCTTCCACTAGTAATTCTGCCCGATCCAGGGCTGTCCGTCAAAGACAAATTATTTTTCTCATAAAAAACCAGGCCTATAATCATAGGCCTCTCCAGGGGGAGGAATTTTAAAGGTTACCATTCTCCTTTTAAAGGAATATGTTCTTTCTTTCTGCATTCTGGACAGAGCTAGCATCTACCAGAATGTTTCCTATAATGGGGATCTCACTGCCTCATCAGTGGAGCAGGGGTGAGCAAATGTTTTCTGTACAGAGTCAGATAGTAAATATTTTAGACCTTGCAGGCCTTAGGGTTTTGCGGCAACTGCTCAGCTCTGCCTTTGTGTGTGACAGCAGTTAAGGACAATAAGTAAACACATAAATAAAACTTTATGTATAAAAACATGCAGTGGCTATCATTTGCCTACCTGGAGACAAACCACTCTTTTGTGGGACAGCCCTAGTTGTTAGGAAGTTTTATCTTAAGCCAAAATTTGCTTTCCTTTAAAGTAGTCACACCCTTTTATATTCTTCACCATGCATTACTTTGCTTAAAAAAGTATTTGATTGATTAGCCTCAACTCTGTCTTTTGTGTCTAAAGTATTCGTAACATTAATTCTCCGATCTGAATCACTTTGTTCTACAGATAATATGATTGCTTGTTTTATTCATTTATCCATTTATCAATCACTGAGCACTTGAGTGGGTGCCAGGGATATAAAATTAAAAGCAATGTTTGCCCACTAGCAGTTGGCCTTGCGGGAGATGATAACTGTGGAGGACATATTCACTGGAGTCTACAAGAGCACATAGAAGTGGCACCCACCCAGAGGGTTGGGGAGTGAGGTGGGTGGGGAGGTTGCACTTGAGCTGGGTTTTAAGGACTTGGTCAGGTAGAAATCGACAGTGTATGCTGGGAATTATCTGTGCAAAGGTATGTTGCTGAAAGACTGCAGCTCTGTATTTCAGGAACCACAAGTAGTTTGCCATGACAGGAGTGTCATACAACTGCATAGCTGAGGACACTGTGGCCGGAAATCTTGACTGACCCCCTTGAAAACTTCTCATGCGCTGGCACAAGCATTCATTCCTAATTGCGGGTAGGTCCTAGGTAGCTGGTAATTCTCAAGAAGTGTTGTTAGATTATTTCATAAGACATATAAGATCAGGGAGATAATAACATGAAAGTGCCTAGTTCCCAAGTTACTTGCTGTTTTTGAGGTTGTTAGTAACAAAATCTTGTGTTTGTTTATACAAGTTGAGAGAAACAGAAGCAAAGTTCTCCATTATTTGTATTAGAGTTTGTCTGTGTTATTTGATTTTGGGAAGAGGAGGCAATGGGAAGTAGATTGCCTTTACTTAATTATATTTTACTTAGACCAGAACTAAACTTGCTACCCCTTGATACACCTTTATACCCTTGATCTTTCTCCTGTCTAGGATGTTCTGTGAGCCGTGTCTGCTTGGAAATATCCTACTCATCCCTCAAAATCCAACTCAAATAATACCTCCGTTAAATCTACCTGTTTGGGTCTCCTGACAGAATTTTATTTGTACTTAAATCCCCTCACTTAACAAACAAATAGTACCGGTAATTTATCTGTTTATATTCCTCATTTCACTAGACCATATACTCCCTGAAGACAGGGATTATCTATCATTTTTGTATATCCCATGCCTGCTACCATCTCACACCACCTCCTGCATAGTAGATTAAAGAGTTAATGCTTGTGAAATATATGAATGGATGAATGAGTGAGTTAATCTAGCGTCAGAGAAGAGTAGTGATTGGTAAAAGAAGTGGTTGACAACACTTCTTTTTTCAAACACTGCTTGCCAAAATTAAATGCAAATGAAGACAGAGTGCACGACTCATTTACATTTGTATAATGGTCACAATTAGAATAAAAAACAACAAGAAGCTGTTTATATATCCAACTGGAGTTCCTGGGGCTGCCATATCCATCATGAAACAGTGTGTGGAAATGCTTTAATGAGCTCCCGGATACGGTATAATTTACCGCAAGCTTTGCAACCTCCAAAGGGGGAACTCCCTGAAGGTCCCAAATGTCACCTGTGTATAAAGCCACCCAAGGGCAGTTAGAGTATAAGTGATGGAGATCGGAATGTAATTCTATAAAGTTAGGTGAATTGTGGCTATGCTACCAGTTTCTTATGCTCGATATATTTTCTATGCTGTGAAAGGCCAGACAATCTAACTGGACCAAGAGTGAAAAAAGTAACACTGAGAAGAAAAAGTTATTTTTTCCTTTTCAGTTTAGAAATTACTGAATTTTTATGTCATCCTAGAATGTACCCAGTTGTGGGATTTGGATAACACCTGAAAAATGTAACATAATTTATGTTTTTACAAATTTTTCTTGCATTGGTGTAGCTACAGTTTTCCAGTTAATTGCATGTATGGCACCATAATACGGGTAGGTGCACACTGCTCCAGTCCTGCTTTAGGCCATAATAGTTAATGGCCAGCGAGGGCCCAGAGGCACTGGATCTAAGATGTTTTCATTCTTTCTTTGCATATGAGCTTTGGTATCTTCACCCTGCATTTCATGAACAACGGATTTCCAGAACAACAGAGAATTTTGGTTGCTATAAAGGTTCTTATCAATTACACAGAAGTTCTTTTAATACAAAGGAAAACAGATTGAACTGAAAAAAGTCCCTAAAAAGGAATAAGGGACTTTCTGTTGTAGTAGAGTGTTGTAGGGAACGAGGGGTAGAAATTTCCCCAAGGTTTATTGACACGTAAACTACGTAACGACCTGAAAGCATTAGAAGAAGAATGTCATTTGAAAACAATTGGGAAAGAGCCTTGCTTTGTGCCATTTCTCATGATTACAAGCTGGAAACCTGGCACAAGATATCAGAATTTAACACGCAAGCTAGTTTATGGAAAGCACTAAGCAGCAGGCTTTTGCTTTACTTGAACCTTTTTAATATTCTGGGAGGTAATTGTCCAGACCGTCTCCCCCTTCCAGGTTAATGAGATGCCTAACAGGCCACAGTAGAAAATGACTGCTCGATCAGATTATGACAAGGAAACAAAAAAGAAAGGAAGAAAGAAAGAGCGAGCGAGAAAAGCCAAAAGGGAAAGGTCTGAAGTTACAGAGGCTTTCACTGTCTTCGATTCTGTTTTCCCCTTGTGATGGACTGCAGAAAGAATCGTCAAAGGCACAACAGGGATCTGCGCTCGGGACAGTGATTGTAATCAAAATAGGAAATGGGACAAATGTAAGCCATTTTCCTTGCAGTTTAAAGATTATAAATCCCTTGTTCATCTGTTATGATCCAGAGCCTAACTTGCAATTTTTATAGTTCCTTTTTACGCCCAGAATTTTAAAACTGTAATGTAAAGGGACTACAGCTGTTCTCCTTCCGATTTGGATGTTTAATCCCCGCTCAGAGCGTTGCACCCCGGTCTCCCCTCCTTCTGCCCATCTGCAGCCTGAGGCCACTGCCAATGCCTCACACATGAGAAACTCACCACGGTCTCTTCCCCTCCGAGTGATTAAACATAGCACCAGCTATTCCAAGGAGCTCTGGAAACATTTAAGAGCACATGCCAACAGGGGTTTGCTCTTTCTAGAAGAATCGAAGAATCGAGCCATTCTCCAAATCATTATGCAATTTAAAATGTTAGTGGGGGATGCAGTAGCTTTGAACCAGGAAGACCTGGATTTTTATCTTCAGAATGCCTCCTTTGTAGGAGTATGACCTTCCT
Source organism: Mormoops blainvillei (assembly GCA_004026545.1). NCBI lineage: Eukaryota > Metazoa > Chordata > Mammalia > Chiroptera > Mormoopidae > Mormoops > Mormoops blainvillei. The sequence goes on from PVJD01016619.1 coordinate 12,356, forward strand.
TCTCTGAGCCTTCCTTTTCTCTCATCCGGGAAGTAACTGCACCACCTACCGGGTCGTGTTGAAGATCAAAGTAGCGAATGCTTTGGGAGTTGGGACCAGCTTTTCCAGTGTAAAGTGTTGTCAATATTGGTAGCTGGCAGTGGCGTGAAAAAGCCAAAAGGGAGGTGACAGTAATAATGATGTGCGGCCTTGTAGATTTCTTAAGTACATGGAACACGTTAAGCTGGATTTTTTCCTGTGTGTAAAAGACTTACCCAGTCCCGCGGGACAGCCAGTTCTTCTAGTTCACTCGGGTGACAGTGGGTGTAAGAAAATGGATTTCCTTCGCAGTGTCCCAGGGAAAAATGAAACTGACGCAGCTCCCCAGGTGCTCAGCTTGTACCCTGGAAGGATCTTGTTTGTTGAGTATTTTGTTCTCACATATATTTTTCATTTTAAAAAATTTAAATACTTTATTGTTTATGCTATTAGAGTTGTCCCAGTTTATTCCCCTTAGCCCTTTTTCCACCCAGCCTGCCCCTCTTCAACTCTCACAGGCAATCCCCACACCACCGTCCATGTCCAAGGGTAATTCATCATTTTTCATTTTTTTAAAATTGAAATTCCTCCAAGACTATCAAGATAAATATTCACACCCCCCAAATATTTACAAATACAATGTATGCAGCTGTATGCTTATTATCTCAATGCTTCTCAATGTGAAATGCTTTCTATTCATCACTGTAGTCATATCTTGAAAATGATATCAAAACTTAATTATTGATACAAAGTTACCAAATGCATCCTTTTCTGATTCTTAGAGGAGCCTACTTTTGTCTGGGGTGACCATCCTTTGAACTTTGTTGCATTTTTGCCAGCCTTAACGCTTTCCCTTGGTCCATGCTGTGTGGGAAGTAAGTAATCCATGTTTACACTGGGCTGTGAGGTCATGATCCTTATTTTCTAGTCTCTGGTTTCTCCTTCGCGTGCAGTCGCGCCTCCCTGAGTAGCCCAGGTGGTCTTTCTATGCATGAACATCTTCTCATTTCCCCTGGTCACCGCTGACCGAGACCCAGCGCTCTTAACTGTGGGCTCATTTGAGTTGGGTGTCCTGAAACGTCCACATTTGGGGAGCACATTTTATTAGGTGGCTCTTTTGGCTTTACATTTTTTAATTTTATTCATTTCAATGTTTCTTTCATTTCTAATTTCTATGGAGGCGAAAATCGTTTTAAGCCTGCCTTTTACCAGGTGGTCTGGTGATTTAAAAAAATCTCCATGCATTAAAATTCCATTTTTATGTAATATCATTTTAATAGAAATGTTCATTTTTATGGAGGGAAAATGACTGATAAAAATTTGAGTGGTACTTAGGAGCCTCTTATACCCTTTTTATTGCCTTTTCATGAGGCTTAATTCATTAATAAAGGAGGATGAGTTGAAACTGTGACATGTTTTATCTCCTATCATTATTCAACAAAAGAGAATATTTTTTCAATGAAAATTTTAGAGCAAATTTCTAGTTTTCCTTTCCTGAAAACTACATTTAAAAAATGGAATGACCTTGGACTCAATTCAAAATTGACATTTTACAGCTACTCTTTCAGTTCTTTTACTCTCACCACAGCCAGGGGAGCTACGATCTATGATTATTACTTCTGTTTTGCAGACGTGGTGAGCAACACTCAGAGAAACAACGTGGGTTGTCTTTGATCACAGCACAGCAACTTCATCTCTAGGAACCAGGCTAAAAACCAATTGTGTTAAATTTTAAACTCAATTGCTAAACATCTTCCTTCTCTTTTGCCATTCTGTTTTTCTTCTTTTCTATAAATATTTTCAGAGAATTCACTCTATCCTAGACACTTGGAAGGAGGCTTGGGGATCAGAAAATATGTCTCTTCTGAAAGTTTACAATGTCATGGAGAAAAAACAGTGTGTGTACAATGCATTCTTATAGGATACAGCATGATGTAGGGGTGTCCGTTGCTCGGCCCATGGACTGCATGCATCCTAGGATGGCTGTGACTGCAGCCCAACACAAAATCATAAATATACTTAAAACATTATGAGATTTGTGTGTGTGTGTATGTGATTATGTGTCTCAATGTATTTAATGTGTGGTCCAAAACAACTCTTCTTCCAGTGTGACCCAAAGACACCAAAAGGTTAGACACCCCTTGTAGACTTATACTGGCATATGAACAAAGTGTTGTGTGATTGCTGAGAAAGTGCGGTAGGGGCTGCCTGGGTGTGCAGAAGGGAGAAGTGACGTTTTGAGCTGAGGCTTTGAGGGCCAAGTAGAGAAGAAGGGAAAGGATGTAGGAAAGAGTGAGAACAAGTTAAGGAAGGTGAAGATTGTCAGGGTATCGTATCGTGCCAAGTTTCACTGAAATACAGGGTGGATCGGGGGTAGGGCTACTCAACAGCTGGGTAGGACTGGGTTTTGAATTCTTAGTGCATCCCAGTGGCCTGGCCTATTCTGCAGAAAGCGGCAGCTGCTGATGGTGTGAAAAGCAGTGCAGCCGCGGACACTGGGATTCTGAGAGATTGCTCTGGTCACAGTGTGGCTGAGGGGCTAGAGGGAGAGGGACTCAGAAAATGAGGCCCATCAGAGATAAGTGCGACTCATCAAAGATGATCTAAAGCCTGAGCAAAGGCGGTGACCTTGGGAATCCAGTGCGAGGTGGACAATTTGGACTTTGAGATGGATTAGAAATAAAAGACAAGACACTCAGTTGTAGAGTATCAAGGAGAAGGCAAGTTTCTATTTCACAAATCTCTAGAATTCTGGCAAAACACAAACATATTTAGGTAAAACTGTGATTATTTGAAACACAACTCATTAAATACCTCCAATAATTGGTTTTCTGTGCTAAACGTTTATGAGGAACACAAATTACAAGACAACAAGCTGAGAGTGATTTTATTTACAAAAGAGCAATTTCTGCCTTTTGTTCCTGTCCGTTCAATTTCCTACATCACCTGTGTCATTGCTGCCCCCTCTTACCTCTGAATGTCGCCCTCTGCTGATTCTGCGTTCACACGCACATGCGGCAGTGCTCCCCACATCCTTCCTGCCACTGTAGAGACACACAGTTCACCCCTGGCTATAGCACACAGCACCGTGGATGCCCATCTGCCCCTCCCACCGGCATGTTAACTCTTTCAGGGCAGGGATTGTTTTTTACTCTGTTATCGCTCAGAGGTAGGGCACTGAGATTTTATCGAAGAATCTCTATCCTTGGCTGGTATGGCTCTGCTAACCCAAAGGTCGCTGGTTCGATTCCCAGTCAAGGCACAAGCCTGGGTTGCGGGTCAGGTCCCTAGTTGGGGGCGTGCGAGAGGTAACTTATTGATGTATCCCTCACATGTCAATGTTTCTCTCCCTCTCTTTCTCCCTCCCTCTTCCCCTCTAAAAAAATAAACACATAAAATAAAGAGTATCTATATGTGCCACATAATGTCTAGACAATTAAAGTACATGATCAATTTAAGGCTCTCGATATCACTGTTGCACAGATTAGGAGTCTGAGACCCAGATCGCAGAGAGAAAAAGCCAAAGTTTTTACATTATTTCCCGTTACCATCCTACGGTCTCTTTTACGTTCTCACACATAGTTGGGTGCTCTGAGTAGACGTTTAATTAGCAATACGCAGAGGTGGACCTTCTCATCAACAGGTAGCTCTTTGTTTTGTTTGCAGGTGGACAGGGAGTCCCCTGTCCCTGGAGTATGTGAGTAGTATTATGTTTTGGTTTTATTCTGGGTTAAATGCAGTATTGTGAGTTAGTATAGGAATTTCACTTTGTTGCCACTTATGTTTTTATGGGATAATGTGACTCAAGGGACTATAACAGTGGTTACATTTGTAACCAGTATGTCCTTGGCTTTTCCTGTGGTAAGTGTACACATCTCACATTTACAACAAGATCGCAAATCTCAGTGCTCTTTGAGTGTCTACCTTCCTATTAGCAGGATGTTTAGTCTTTTCTCAGGATCCTTTCCCCTGAGTATTCCCGGGAGCCCCTGTTTTGCAAGGTGGGTCCCTTTGTGACCACCACCTCTCATGAGTCAAAGCAAACTCTAGAATTCTAAGGGTTAGAAAGCCTTTACTGGAAAACTTAAGGCAAAGTTCAGCAAGATATGGTGCACAGGACGTCCGCAGAAAGCTGTGCTGGGTGCAGGACACAGTGCTGGACACAGTAGTTGGTGCACGTTTCAGGAGCAGCAACTGCCTCCTTCATGGCTCAGCTTAGAGAGCAAGCAAGAGAGCAAACTCATCAAGGGGACACCAATAGACTCCAGGGCTTGTGTGGTCAGAGGTCTGGGCAAGCCAATTTCCCTGCCTCTGGGGTTTGTACAGGTAATTTACAGCTGGGGTAGGAAGTCCACGTTCCTATTAGTCCCACCTGCCAGGAAGAAGGGAGAACTCCCAGTGTCTGCTGACTTTTTTCCAGGTCAGCACTGGTCAATAGAAATAGGATGTAAGTGACATACGCAATTTTGAGTGTTTTAGTAACTACAGTAAAAAAGTTAAGAGGAGCAGGTGAAATGAATTTTTAATAATATATTTTCTTTGAATGACTAGATCTAAAATATTTTCATCTCAACATGTAATCGATTGTTATTGAGGTATTTTACTTTTTAAAATACTGTCTTCGATCTTTGAAATCACGTGTACATTTTGCACTGATAGAATCTCTCAATTTGGGCACTAAATTTTCTTTGGAAATACTTGATCTATACTTAAATTTCATACAACTTGTAGTTAAAAAGTAGACTTTCATACCCAGGTTTTCCAAATATACTTCAAAGTTTTCCAGTCACTGACTTGAGTATCAGTTTTTAAATTTAACTTTAAAAAGTTAAGTTAAAAGATTTAAAGTTTAAATGAAATTTAGGTCTTTGGTTGCACTAGGCATATTTCAGCAGCTTGGTAGTCCTATGTGGCTAGTGGCTGCTCTACTGGGCGCAGATGAGCCCCTGGAGTGATTTTTGGGCCATCCAAGAATGTGTAATGCTAATGTTACCTGAGGCCCACAAGGCCTTAAAACATTAATACAATGATAAAACACAGAGAGGCAGAATGTCAAGTCCCAACTTTGGATCTGAACTCTGGCTTTGCTACTTTCTGGTGATGTGGAAGTTACTATTCTTCCTGGGCCCCGGGTTACTCATCTGAGGAGTGAAAGGAGATGTTTGTCCCTTCTCAACTTTGTAGTGAGGACTAAGTAGGACAATGCCTAGCTCATAGTGAGTTGTCAATAAAAGTAAGGTGTTATTGCTTCAGAGTTTAAAAATCATTTCATATTTTATCATCTTAGTTGCTACTTACTGGAACTTCATTAGGTAGGGAAGGAAGTATTATCCCATCTTACAAAAGAGCTAGGACTTAAACTTGAGTATTCAGAATCTAAGCTCATCTTGCTTTCTGTCTTCTGCTTACCATCAGCATAAGCTAACTGGAATTGAGCAGTGCCCGTGAGAGGTATTGTTAAAAGGGCTTTACATTTAATAGCTGTACTACACCAATTTTCCTCCTCTGGTTTTAAGGAAGCGGGGCCTGGCACAGCTGTTCAGAACTGTGAGCCCGTTGTCCAGGGCTCAGAGAAAACGCTGACCTGCTCTCAGTATCAGTGATTCAGCCTTCCCACTTCTCCCTAAATGTTTGCCTTTCTACTTCCCTGAACGTTTATTTAAAAAGAGAGTTAAAGTCTTGACTATTAGTGCACACTGCCTTGGATCTATAGAAGATCATAACAAAAAAGCATATCCAATATTTAGTTTTTGAGTTCCCATACCATTTATTAAAGAAGGTACGTAGAGAGTGATTTTAAGCTCTCATTACCTCACACAGACTAAGTGTTTCTGGCCTTCTTTTCATTAAGGTGCAAGCAGAATATGCTTACATTGATAACTTTGGGATGTTCTTTGAGCCTGTTTTCTGATTTTTCCTGCATCTGATGGCTTGTCAAAAATAGGTGCCTGTCCCCAGGTGTCATTACATTCTATCTTGACAATCTGCCACTTGTCAAGGCTGCACAATAGTCCTTTGTATCCATGTCCCAGGAGCCCAGGAACTGCTGAGTGGATCAGGCAACTTGTGAAATATCTGATTGAACTTGGACTCTATCACACTATCTCAATGAATCAAGCCACTGTAAATCAAAGCTTTGCTCTGCCAGTGGTCTTTCAACTTTCAATACATTTTGATTTAAGGGACTGGTCTGTGATCATCTCATATTTTATGAGGCGATATCCTGTGAGTACAGGGAAAGAATGAAACAGAATAATCAGAGGAGAAAGTTATGGGGAACAAAAGCAAGAGAGACAGAGACAACCCACATATGGTATCATGTTGTTATTTGTAAAGGCAGGTAAAACACCGTAATTGGCGCTCTGAGTGGTAGTTACTTAAGTGACCTTTGGACTACATGTCTCAAGGGTCATAAAAATTTTATACCAGAAATAATTCTGTAAGTAAAAAATTTATAAATAGGCAAAGAAAAACTGATATGAGTTGATATTTCTCTACAGTGTGATGCTAAATAAGAATATTTTAAAGGATTTTTTCTTCTTATCAAGGAACATATACTTAAGGCATAATATTAAAGAAAAGATAATAAAATCACTCATAACTGTCTCCACTAAAGATTACCATTCTTAATATCTTATTGTATTCCCTTCCAGTCTTTTTATATACATATATTTTATAACCTAGTTATAAAATGCTGTATATAGTTTTATACCTTTTTTCTTTTCACATCATAAAATTTTTATATGTTACTAGGTTAAGCATTCGTTAGATTGTCATAAATGATTTAGTCTATTACCTATGGTGGGAAATTTTGGTTGAGTTCATTTTATTTTTCTATTTAAAATAACCCTGTGATGACTACCTTTTAACTTTTATCTTTTAATACATATTTGATTATTCCTTTAGGATAGTTCCTCAAAAGTGAAATTATTGGGACAAAAGGTATAAACATGTTTAGGGCTCCATGATACACACTAACAGATTACTTTCTAGAGAGGTTTTTTATTTATACAATTTTCTGTTCCATCAGATGCATAGAGAAATGCCTGGAAAGACATATTCCCCAAACAAACATACCAGCAGGTAAATATCAATGTACGTGTGGTTCTCCTCAGAGAAGTCGCCCTGGAAAGCTGCACTTACTGTGGCACTGTTGCCTCTGTGTGAGCCATTTCTTCACAGATACACACAATCCTGGACGCTGAATAGCATTATGCAGGTGACCATTTACTTTACTTATCAATTGCAGTTCTGAGTAATTTTTGGCTGTTTTAAAAAAATGGCATCATCTGCTCTCAAAGAATAACGATTTGCCACCTTTGCAGATATACAAAAGTATGAATTAGCAGCTCTGAGGTGTATCTTGCCTGGGCTACTTGCATTTCCTTCTCCAGGGACCCTGCTCTTGCTGACCGCTGCTGTGACCACCAAAGCAATGTCATGGGAAGGCCAGCAGTGAGGAGAAGGCGCGGGAAATATGGCGGGTACCGTTGGTCTATAGCCTCTTCCCCCGGCAGTTTCTAAGTCATTGTGGTCAGCTGGATAATTTGATACAGAGAACAATATTAGACCTGCAAATTGGGGATTAGCATAGTACTCATGATAAAGTAACTTAATTAAGAGAAACAATTTGGTTTTTCTACGGTGTGTGTTAAAATGGGTTTTACTTGATGAGAGAGAGAGAGAGAGAGAACGAGATACAAGGGACAGAGAGAAAGCAATAAGGCAAAATGTTAATAATCAGGGAATTCTGTGCAAAGGGTGTATCTGTTAATATTGTAGTACTCTTGTCATTTTTCCATAGGTTTGAAAAGTTTGAAACTGAAAAGATGAGAAAAACAGCTGTTGGGGAGGAAAAATAATTTTCTTTGTAACATTATAGGTATGTGGTTGAAACACCCCTGTAATAAAAAGACAGATTAACAGGAGAAAAACAAATTGAATTATGTAGATACTTATGGGAGTCCCAC
>PVJD01016620.1:0-20343 GCA_004026545.1 Mormoops blainvillei
AACATTTTACAATTCAACAAAACGTGCATTTACAAATTACCTTACTTGCTCTTTGCTTCAGTCGTCAGAGGTAGTGCTGGGTGTGTAGGTGGATATTATTGTCAATCCCAGTACACGGTTGAAGAAACTTAAATATTGAGAAGTTCAGTGACTCATCCAAGATGATATCTCTACTGCCACAAATCACCTAACAGCATCCACACTTCGCCCTTGGAGTCTAATTTCACAAAGCTCATTTAAGCCACCTCGGTGAAGTTCATGAACGTGGCTACACAGGGTCGACTTTCCTCACTGCTTTTCAGAGCCAGGTCATCCCGTGCGGAATGGTAGGTGGAGCAGAGGCCGAAGTCAGAGCAGACCTGGAGGAAAGAAAGCCCCGCCCTGTCACCGCTGAACGGCGTGAATGAACCTGGACGTGGCGCTTCTTTGCTCGAAGCATTGCTTTCCAAGTCTACAAAACGGGACTGACAGTCTACCTCTCAACAGGGTCATTGTGAAGAACACGTTAGACAGCACAGGGAAACCACTTTGCATGATGTCCGGCAGCAACCGGTGCTTAGTTATGTCATTCCTCTCCCCAGCCACCAACTTCACAAACAACGTTGAGTCATCTGCCTCGCGGAGATCGACCCAAAACCCTTCAACAATTGTGGGATAAGGCACAGGGGGGCGGGGGTGGGGGGCACCTGCATGTTATGTAATGAAGCAGAGACCCTTGCCAATGAACCGACTTGTTCAAGGCCTTTCCTTAGTCAAGCACAAGCTAGACTTAAACCCACTCAGGCTCCCCAACCTCAGATAAATCTATCCCCTTCCGCCGCCACCACCAGCCACCTTTCTTTCCCTCTGGGCAGAGGGGCTGTTTCAGGTCGCCCCGCTGAAGGCAGGGGCGAGTGCAAACCCCTCAAGCTCAGCCTGTGCTCTGCTGGGCCGACCGAGGCCGAGGCAGTCAGCCCGCCCCCTTCTCCCACTGCGACTCACATGTAATCTTCCTGTGGTGCGCAGTCACACTGCATGGCGACAATCTGCCAGTTTACCCTTCGTCGTCTCTTGGGAACTCAGAAAGGAAAGTGTCTGTGTATTATTTATTGTTTAACACCCAGTACAGAAGAAAAAAAAAAAAAGCAGTGAGACAAAAACAGATTATATAAGAAAGGAAGGCAGGGAGAGAGGGAGGAAGGATATCAAGTAAGTTTGGGGGCCAAGGAAGCAAAGTTTGTCTTGAACACCCCGGCCTCTTTCTCTGTCCCCCTCTCTCACTACCTCTCCCACGTCATGCGCCCTTAGCCCAGCCTGCCCCGGGTTAAGGGAAAGCCCAGGCCAGCGGATCAGGTGCCCGTGTGAGTAGGAATTACCGTACTGTTGTTTGTTTACTTGTTTGCTTCGGGTGGGATATGCCTTTCAAGTTTCCCCTGGAATTACAAGAGGCTTGGTCTCTTGTTAGGACCAGGTGAGGAAGACGTCGGCTGGAGACAGACTTCTCAGGAGCGACGAAACGGACTCTAACTCAGGAGGAAAACTACCACTAAGGCTGCTCGCCTGATGGGGAAGCCCCTGGCCTTCCTTCCCTGTTGGCCTCCCCGGCTCTTACCCCTCACACCCAGTCTCCCGCCAAACCTCCAGTCAGTTCCCTGGGGAGTCTGATCGGCCAGCCGGGGTCTCACCACAGGTGTCGTGCGTGTCGGGCGGCAGCCCCATCACCTGGGTTCCGCTGCTAAACGTACCACGTGGCTCAGCCGCCTCAAATACCACAGTGAGGAGGTCTGGGTGGCCTGAGGCAGCCGCTGCTGCGTAGGTGTCCTACTGTGGGTGGGGCTAGGGACCCCGCTGGGGCACGGAGGCAGCTGAAGTCAACCCAGCCGTGGACTGGGTAAGACCGCGGTCACAGGGGCATTTGAGGTAGGGATGGAGGCCCTATCCCCCTGCTTCGGGAAGCATCCAGAGAGGTGCCCTCCACGCGGGGGTCCAGGGAGGAGGGATAAGAGGGGCTCATGCCTCTCTGGTGGACCCCGTCCCACAGGTTGTGCAAGTGAGGGAGTTCGGCCGTCACCCCAGCTTGCTGCGGGGCAGGCGGTGAGCGCCCCACCCACACTTGTGTCCTCCGCGCGTTCGCCGATCATGGATGCAGTCGATGAACAAGAGCTGCTCTGCAGGGACGCAGAACCGCGACCTGCACGCCAGGCTCACGGGCAGAGATGCCGCAGGCTGGGACCCTGGCTCGACCACTTCCCAGCTGTGTGACCACGAGTGGGCACGCAGCCTCCCTCAGGCTCAGCGGCTCTGTCCGCGATGTGAGGACTATAACCCACCTCTCACATGGTTACTGCAGAGGGTAAAGGACGTGATCCACGTGGCGCCCGTCGCACATTCCCCGTTTATTATGACAGCCACAGCGCCAGCTCTCTGTCTGGTCTCCCAGCTTAGCAGGAACATGACGAACAGGAGGAGGCCCCGGCCCCGCAGAAGCTCTGCTGCCTCTTTTCTGGAGAGGATGCACGGCGCCCCCCACCTCATTGGCTTCCCCCAACAGTCCTTTGAGCTTGCAGTCCCGTATCGGCTTCCCAGACCAGACACTGGAGCTCAGAGAGGTGCACCGGTGCACGGTCCCAGGGATACTGAGAGGCCGAGCCAGGACTGGGGTCCTGGGCCCACCTTCCCAGCCAGGGAACTGAGCCCAGAGGGGAAGGTCTGTCCGTTTGTTTGCTTAACCAATAGGTTGTCTGTTCCCAACTTTGGCCCAACCATCTGGGGAGGGCCCTTCCCACGCCCCAGCCAGCCCTCCCCATCCCCCAAACTCAAGGCCAGCCCTGCCCCCTCCCTACAAGTGGCTGGATCAGATTAGCAAAAGCAACAGCATTCTCAAGATTGCCCCACTTGGCTCCAGTAATTAATTAGGAGCCGCCTCAGAGCCTCCAAAGGGCCTGCAAGCTCCAGCAAGATACGCACACATAGTTTAATCCAAAATATTTGCTGTGTTTTTCCCCTCACCGGGGAACCAGTCCTTACCTGTTACCTGAACCTGATTGAATTTCTTAGCCACTCCTTCTCGGTGCCAACCATGCGCCAGCCCGTGGGTCACAGGGAAAGTGGGGAGGTGGCTAGAAGCCTGACAATGATAATAATTGATCAGTGAGAACATCGCTGTTTACGGTGGCACCACGGAGCGCGCGGTGGGTGCACAGCACTGCCTGTCCAGCCTGCTCAACAGCAGTGTCGCACACTGGGACCCCCGGCTCCGCCAGGGCGTGGGAGGAGCCGGAGAGACCCCGGAGGCCAGGTTGGTGATCCTTTGGCCCCACAGGCTACTGGCCCTTGAGGCTCTTGTATCTCCACAAGTAAAAAGTAAGGCGAGTCACCCCCCAAACTACTGATGATCGCGTGGAACTTTAAAATACAGATTCCTGGGCCCCACCCAGGACTTGCTGTGTCAGGAGGTAAAAGCTACACACACGTGCGTATGCCCCTGGGTTGTGAGTGTCTAAGGGGTCAGGAAAGGCGATGCCTCCAAACTCCGTGTTTCATACACACTGATGACAAACACAGACAATTGTTACGCCCAGAAAGTTGAGGCCATAGGAAGGAATCACAAGTCTCCTGAATTTAAGGAAGCTACTAACGAATAAGTTTAGATTCTGAGGGAGGCTCTCATTGAATCACACAGCACCCGCAGCTGCCCGGATCGACCGCCTGTCGATCCTATCACAATACACCGGCGGAGTCACCGAGGAGTCACCGCAGGCTCCCAGGAAGGACCCACAGAGGCTGCCGCGCTCCCCTCCTCTCACGGCTAACAGGTCGCCAACCTGCGACTTGGCCCTGAGCGTCCCAACTTTGGACTCGGCGTTTCTTTGTCTTCGGGGAAAGCGTGATTTTGAAGTTTCCTCAAGGAGAATGAGTCGGACGAGTATAAATCAGTGCAGATGCCCAAATTAGTGGAACCCAAGTTAATGATGTTAAAAATTGTTCCAGTGGCAGGTTCATGAGACATTATAGTTCTCTCAAAATTTCCTGTCACTACAGATGTTTACTGAGAGAGCTTTCCAACCTGCCACTGGTTGGGGGCTAGGCGGCCCCTGCTTATTCAGACAAGCAAAGCAGCGCCCGACGGCTCGATCCCCTCCGCCGGGGGAGCTGGAAGGAAGGGCAGCCCCGGGCCCACTTGCTCTCCCTTCTCACCTCTGGGTAGAGAGGGCCGAGCAGGGACACGTGCTCCACTCCCGCGTCAGCTTGGTCACGCATCCCGCCGACCCGAGGGCTCTCAGCCTCACTGTCTGGCAGAAGACGTTCATCTTGTCTCCCATGGCCACCTGAAGCGGAGAAGCCAGGAGCCCAGTGAGGCCCCTGTAACCACAGAGGGCACAAGGCAACCCCAAGGCGTGAGGTCGACCCATCTGGCGTCTGTCAATCTCGGCGTTGCACCTCCAGGGCCTCTCCCGGGTGTGAGCTGCCTGTCGACAGGCGCCCATCAGCACCCAGTCCGCCTGCAGAGGGCTGAGAGCTGGGCAACAGCCTGGTCTGAGGTTGACGTGGGGGAGGCAGTTGCTAGAAATGGTTCTATCTTGGTTTTATTGCAAACATTATTACAGACTTAATTAACACTTGGTATGTCACGTAGGGCCCACATCTGGATTCCTTTGTCACATAGGCTTCGAGTCACCCCCAACTCCTTTCACTTTCTCTAGCTCTGCCACCACCCGTGTGACCCCTCTGGTGAAAGACGGGCCCTGTAGGGTCCTCGGATCTGTTCCTCATGTCCCATGAGGCATCAGTTCCCCACCGAGGCTGCACGCCAGAACCACCTGGGGAGCTTCACAAAATGCTGAAACTGGCGGCACTCCCGTAGACTCCAGTCGACAGGGCCTGGCCATCAAGGTTTCTAGAAGCTTCTGAGAAGAACTAACATGCAGCTGTGGTCAGAAACCTTGGCTCTAAGCCTTTTCTGAGGCAAACACTTGTCATTCCGGAGGCTCTAGTTCCAAGTAAGGGGAGCGATTACGGCTTTCGGCGATGTGGGAAGGCAGCAGATGCCGTCCAATGGCTGGCGTCTCCACACTCCTGGCTCTCGGGCCGTCACCACCTTTCCACGGCTCCCCGGAGTGCAGGCCACCCCTGAAGCTTCCTGCACAGTGTGGGTTTTGAGGTGATGGACGCACACCAACACACACCCAACTCATTGAAAAATAATGAAAACTTCCCCAATAAATGTACTGAACGACTATTTAAAAAACTTAACGGTTAGCTTGTTGGTCTGCGGGAGAAAATGATCAGGGTTTTCTTTTTTTCAAACACACACGTAACACAGAAGCTGCCTGAAAAGCAGGTATTCATTGCACATGTACTAAACAGTTTTAGGCCTTTCAAATAGATTTTCAAGGGATTTATGGCTGTATTCATTTCCCAGGGCTTCCATAACACATTATCACAGACTTGGTGGCTTGAAAGCAACAGAGATTTATTCTCTCACAGTTCCGGAGGTCAGAAGTCTGACACGGGGCTCACGGGGCTAAAATCACGGTGCGGTATTACACAGGGCTGTCTTCCTTTCTGGGTGTTCCAGGAGAACCATTTCTTGCCTTTCTAGCTTCGGAGGCCACCCTGGTCCTCGAGGCTGGCCAGGGCAGGCCGCGCCCTTTTCCCGCGGCCACCTCTCCGCTTCAGACTCCCAAGTCCATGGGACTGTGACTGAACTCAAGGGGTTTGCTCCTGGGGCCAGCCTGTTTAAGAATGAGACTTCGGTGGTCGTCCTCGGGTAGTTTCATATACTTGCAGCAAGCGAAGGAGTCAGAGATTCACACCTGGCAGCCCTGTCTCTCCCAAGGGAGGCTTGGCCCTTGCTCAGCTGTTCGGTGAGTTACATGTTGATTTCTTCTTTGCATCGCTGCCCCCCCCACCCCTCCTTCTGTCTCCTGGAGTGTCTGGGAAGCTCCTCCTGTTTACAGCTGGTCTGCCAAACATTGTGCTACATTTTAACTTTTATTAAGAATAGCATAGAGAAAGAACAGGTGGAACTGCCTAGACCCTGAGACCCTGTCCTCTCTACAGGATAATCCAAGAATAATCTCTATTTTAACATCAACTGATTTGCACCTTGGTTCCATGTCTAACCTTTCTGCCCCTGGGGTGTGACACAACGCAGTCACCGGGGCTGAAGATTAGGACCAGGACATCTGTAAGGGGCCACCGTACCCGCCTACTGCCCCAAGGACTCCTGATGAATTGCTCCAAGGGCATAAATGGTGCCTAAAACCCTTTCTTAGCTGAGGAGGGAAATAAAAATGCCTATCGCCCACTTGGGACCCATGTGTCATCCAAATAAATCAGGAGTAGGGTAGGCACGGTCCCTCGGGTATGTGACCCGGAGTTCACACCTTCTGACCACATTTGTGTGGCAGCTGTGCAGCTGTAACATGATTTTTCGTCTTCTGGAAAGGTTCTCCTCATCAAGTTTTTGTGCCCCTGTTTGAAAGTGTCCCCGTGTACCTCCACGTGCTTCATGGAGTTTTCTGTACAACTCCGTCGACCAAAAAGTAGATAGCATTGTACGTAGCCCTGTCACAAAGTAAAAACCAGGATAAGGGTGTTTTCTAATTATGTTTTCTGCCATTGTTTTCTTTTCCCCCTTGTAGCTTAACCCCCTTCCCAGGAGAAACATATTGTAAATGAACAGAGGGTGTCTGGCACCGGAGCACAGAGGGTTGACGTCACCGGCCTCCAAAATCCTACAGCCGGTGTCCCAAAACAGACCAGGTTAAGGGGTTGGTCAAAGCCTCCCGTGACCCCTGCATCTGGCTTTATATTCCTAACTTCTCTTTGCTTTCAGAGCCTGATGAGGCAAGAAGGCACTGGTCCCTTACCGACACATGCTGCGCCACACCCTGAGGCCACTCAGGGACTTGAGAGCATCTGGAACCTTCCATGGCTCTGCTGTCTGCCTGGTCAGGTTAGTAGAATTATTTCCCTTTTTCCTTTTTATCTTATTTCCCTTTCACCTTTCCATTTTCTCCGCTTCTTTATTTCCTGTCCTTATTTTTCCTTCTTCTCTCCTTTTTCGGATTTCTTCGTTTTTCTCTTCCTTTTTCCCTGTCTTTCCTCCTTTCTACTCCTTTATTCTCACCCAGTTCCCCTTTTCTTGTCCCCTTTCCCGCCCGCCTTCCTTTCTTCTCCTGCCCTATTCTCTCTTCTCATCCATCACCCTCTTCTCTGTCCCTTGATTTTCCAAACCAGCAGGAACCCACTCACTCAGGGACAATCCAAGATAAAGATGGGACTGAGGCCTCCAGTGATGGGGGCGGGGCGGGCGCGAGAGGCAGATGGGACGTCATCAACAAGCGTCTGCGGAGAGAGAGCCCACCTGGCATCAGGTGCTGTGCTCAGCCCTGCAGCGCGTGGAGGGACCCAGGGCTCGTGTTCAAGGCTTGGCATGGCTGTGGGGCAAGAAGGCGCCCCCCCATGGAACGGGGGGTGGGGATGAAGCGGGCCTGCAGGAGGCGTCCAGCCAAAGCCAGGTAGAGCCCCCAGAGTGGCTGGCAGGTCCACGACTCAGCATGTGCGCGCGACGTAATGCGTTTTCCTGTAAAAACACCATTCCAGGTCGAGGGTGCTTGGTCAGCTCCTAAAAGCCCAATAACAACCACAATGTGTACCGCACAGCAGTCCGACCCTTTTGGGGGCCCCTACCCAGAGGCGGAGCTGTTCACCCCTGCAGGAAAAGGGCTTTCTGGTTCCAACTGGTCACCAGAACTTCCACAACTTGACAACGTGGAGAAGCGACTGGTTCTCTGAGGTCACCATGCACACAGATGCACACACTCACGCACTCACATACACACTGCCCCCACTGATCAGATCCAGGCTCCTGGGACTCTGTGGTTGGACTGGCAAGACCCAGACACCAGGAGACTGGGTCGGAGCCCTCCAGGAAGAGGGACAGCTGGGCCCGGGATGGGCCCTCAGCATGCCAATGCCACCCCCGAGCCCCAGAGACCCCAGCTTCCTTCCAGGACCTTCCCAGTTTTCATCACACTTTGATGAAACTAATGAGCCAGAACCCATTTCTAGGCTTGTTACCCCAAGGACCCCCAGGTCCGCGGTGGTTCCGTTGAGCTGGGCCCTGCCCTCCACTCCCCACGCCCTCCCTGCATGCCCTCGCTCACGTGTGTGGGGAAGACAAGACGTGGGAGGACCACTGTGCTTGGCTCTGCTTGGACTTGAAGTACAGAAGGTCAAGGTCCTGATCTTACGTGGCAATGACACAGCAAAGGGAGGTGAACAGGTTCTTGGGAACCTGTGTGGAGTCAGACTCGCCGAGCTGTGCTGCGCAGGGAAGGACGCCCCACCGTGGATCGGGGCCCCTCACCGTCCCTGCAGCCCGTCACCGCGGGGCGGCGAGGCCTCTCTCTTCAGGGATTTCTCTTGCTCTTTGGTCTGGAAGCCACGGAGAACTATTTACGGCACCTACCAGACGGACCAGGAGTGAGCGTGAGCTACGGTGTGGCAAACACCCTGCCCTCTAGGGATGAACGTTTAATTCTACGGACCCAGAGGCTAATGCCTTAGGGCACGTCCCAGTGTCAGGACACCTGCCTTTAGGACCTCACCTTCCTGTCGAGTTCAGCACCCCTCAAATCCAAAGGACGCAGGGCAGGTGGGGGCACAGGAGGAGGCGAGGCAGTGGCTTTGAAGACAGCAGCTGGGCTGTCCTCACCTGCGGCCCGGCCCATACTTCGTACTTCTCATCCTTCCGCGGCCACCCCTCCCACGTCCCAGCTCCCTCCTGGGGCCTTCCAGAGGCGCCGTGGAGATCCTGGCCTGATGCGAAAGCTCTTCGTAAACAAAGCATTGAGTCTGCAGCGGGGCTTCTCCGTGGTCCCCTGTGCTCTGCATTTGTGCTGGTGGCCACCTCGTCCTCCCTCCTCCCACCCCCTGCCCAAGGGGGAGGAGCAGTGGCGGCAGGCCCAGGCCCAGGCCCAGCTGGCACGGTGCTCACAGCTGCTGCTCAGTTATGTGGCTGACACCCTCTGCCCTGGACAGAGCCGCAAAGCCGCCCAGGCACCCCTGTCCTTTTGTCTCCGCCCAGCAAAGAGTCCTCGGTGAGCCAGCTCCGCTATGGGTCCTCAGCCACCGCAGGGGCCCTGTGACTCAGCAGAGGGATGCATGAGTGTGACTAAGCCCTTTGCTGGGACTCTGGGGGCAGGCAGCTCAGCGTTTGCCGCCCCGGGGCCCACAGGGCTGGGGTGGGCTGTCGGAGTCACCCGAGGTCCCCGGCGTGAACTCCGTCACTTGAAAGAGACACTCAGAAGAGCCCCGATAAAGCTCTCCAGACTGGAAACAACACAACTCACCACTTACACAGCACTTTTCATCTTCAAAGCCCAGAACCTCAATTAAGTAATTAATAGGTCTGGTCATGTTCACAGCTCTCTACAAACGAGACTGCGGGAGCTCCGGCTCTCCCCCCAGAAGTGCTTTTGTGTCAAGCCCGGAGAAACTCCTGAGAAGGCAACCAGTAATCCAATAATGACTGCCCCTCTGGAGGCGAGTTCCCAACCGGGTGCCAAAGGCAGGGCGGCCCGGCCTCGGCCAGACCCTGTGGTCTGCTGCCCCCTTGAGGCCGCCCCGAGCACAGCGCGCAAATCGGACTGCGCAAACAATGCATCCAGTAAGGGGACGAAAACAGGCGTTTTTGTGTGAGAGGGAGTGTCTGGCAGGCCTACGACTTCTTAAAGAGAGGAAAATATTAACCCAGCGCATAATAACTCCTCTCTCTTTTTGCTCGAGCCCTAGACGGACTGTGTTGATACTGAGTTAACTAGTTCCATGGGCTAATACCTTCCGAAGGAAGCCAGAGGCCTCTTGAATTAATGGGTGAACCGCTCCTTTGCACATCAAGAGGACGAAGGGAGGTAATTGCCCTCAATATTTATTTTTGATTTGGAAAATTCGAAGCAAGACGGCTTTGAAGAAGTCGAGATCTGATTATAATTCTAGGCTGGGTGCCAACGGGATAAATTGCCCGGTGACTTTTTGCAGAGTTATCGACTGTTTGCATCTGACGCCGGTGGCCCGGCGTGGTACAAAGCCCCCGACGGGGCTCGGGAAAGGGTGCCGTTTCCACTTGGCTAACAAAATGAAGAGTGGGCGAGGCTTCGGCACGGCTCCCCACTGGTGCCCACCCAGCCCGCAGGGGGCGGCCAGCGCCCCCGCCCACCCGCAAACCAGTGTCTTCACCCACAAGGAGCCTGCGGTCTTTGTGGTCGCTAAGCTGTCTGCTCTCATGATGCTCTGGGCTGGCGTGTGCAGGGACCGCTTGCCCTGGACAAAATGTAAAAAATAAATAAACGCACAAATAAATTTTTAAAAGCCCCCAACACATGGCACGCACACACCAAAGCACTAACAGGCACCAAGTGGGTGGCCCAAGCTAAACTTTCTTCACTCGCATTTTAGACCCATAGCCCTTTCCTGGTGTGAGGGGCGCAGACCGGCCGTGGCCCCAAGGGCAGGGAGAGCCGTTCGCAGATGGCACGCCTCGGGGGGCTGGGGAGCGGCCCCGGACGGGCACGCCGGCCCAGCTCGCTGCATCCCAGCCTATAGAAGAGACCCCACGGTGGCAGCCAGCGCCGATGTGGCTGGAGCAGAGGCCTGGCTGGCTGGGGGTCCCTGCCTCCGCCCCTCCCAGAGCTCCGGTGGGTGGGATGTGGGAGGGCTGGAGAAGGGGCTTCTGGCCAGGGCAGCGCAGAGATGATTGCAAAGGGAAACAGAATCAGCGACCCCAACAGCCTGCAGTGGAGTCACAGCCACTGCAGCCGGGGGTCCTCCAAACTGTGGTCAACCGAGGGGCTACAGGGCAACAGGAGGCAGAGCATCCCTTTCCGAGGGGCTCCCGGAGCCACCCAGTGCTCTCCCAGAAAGTCCAGCCTTAAGACAACACAACAGCCCGACAGGGAGCAGCTGCCCAGAACCGCAGGGAGAAAACCTCCCTCAGCCCGATCCCAGTGACCCCGCCCTGTCTGCAGTGACTCAGAGCTCACCGGCCAAGGCCCAGTCCGTCTGAAATCGATCCAACTTTAGTTTCCAATTGAAAATGGAAACACGCCAAGCCAAGACAAACCCAGGGCCCGGTTTAGCAGCCGCCCTGGCCACGGAAAAGACAGTGTCACTAGGGGCCAAAGGTCGGCCTCCAACACCCTGGAGGGATGTTGTATGGGAAGCTTGCAGACACATTCGGGTGACTTTCAGAGAGAAACCCGTTTACCACATAACTGCTCGGTGGCATAGTTACTGTTAAGAGCTTCATTTTACGGGTGACCAAGAAGTTAGGTGACTGGCTCAAGCCCTCACCGTTGACGGTGGTGCAGGGTTGGCCCTGGGGGTCTGGCTGCAGACCAGTCCCTGCGGGCAGGTAGCAATCTGGCCCAGCCCCTCCCCCTCCAGGAACCCGCCCCAACCCCAGCCACAGGCCCCTGGGTGGGCGAGGAGGGGCTGGGTGCCTCAGATGCCCACGGCGTGTTTGGTTGTAACCGACATGTCCTCAGTGGTCAGACCTCGTTTCCAATGTCCTGTGTCCTAAAGACATGAGGTGGTATCTTGAGGGTTGCTGGTCTCCGTGCCTCAGGTTCATGTCTAAGAGAGAGGCCCATGCCCCTCCTGTCTCTCTGGCGGCCCGGGACACGGGGCCCCATGACACCCCACACCACGGGGGACCCTTCGGGCAGGTCAGCACGTGGCATGGATGTGTGGAGGGGCTTGACTCCTCCAAGCAGGTTTCTATCGCCTCTGGAAGGTGGCCACCACGAGGCTGGACGTCTGTGTGGATAGAACTGTTAGAAGACTAACTTAGAAAAAATAGAATAACAGCTAATACTATCTATTTCCAGTGGGAGCTGCCAGCTGTCACCTATCATTTATCTGCCTGGATCATCTGCCCACTTATCTGTCACCTACCTGCCTCTCTACCTGCAAGCCCACATGTCTCAGACACCAAGGCTGCTGTGTGGGATTTTCATTATGAGCTCGCAGTAGTACCTGGGTTAGAATCTAATTTCTGAAAAGCGTTAGCTCTACGACCTTGGACATGAACTAACACCTCTGTGCCTTTGTCGCGTCCTGCGTCGGTAAAATGGGGAGCCAAAGCGGGCTCGCCTAACTGGATGGTGGCACAGACTAACTCTGGAAATCGACGTCAAAGGTTAGTCTGCCACGGGGCCCTTGGTGGCTCTTGATAAATGGGAGGGAAGCGACGCCGGGCAGGAGCAGGGACCGGACCCTCAGAGAGAAAGCACAGTGGTCCCAGGGGCCTTCCAAGCAGTGCCTTTAGGAGAACCCTGGCCTGTCTTGCCAACCTGAGTTCACTGTTACCGTTTTTCTGGAGGGAGGGAAGGCCCCAGGAACAGCTGCATTCGGCTACCAGAGGGAGGGGGAGTGCAAAGGGGTGGACACAGCGGAGGCTGTCGGGAAGCTCTGCAGAGGCACGAAGGCCCACGGAGGAGCACGGGAGGAGGACCAGGCGGAGGACCGGTGTCAGGGTGTAAGTCACCGCAGGTGACCGGCGTGTGTGACAAGGCACAGATCCCTGGGAAGCTGCCCGGCGCCCCTCTGCCCCATGCAGAAAGATGAGGCCACGTCTGGGACGTTTCTGGAAAAACATGCAGAATTTGTAACCTCCACAGCTCCTGGCGGATTAGGGCGCATGGCGACCATCCAGCAGGCCCCGCGGTGTGAGGCCGTGTGCCTGGCACTGAGCACAGTAAATGTCCCCCAAAGGATAGATGGGGGTGTCTCGTGTGGGGCCCCAGTTGGGGCTGCTCTTCAGGTTGACTCGGGGTCTGCAGGGACAGAGAGAGCCTTGGGGAACGTGTCACTTTGTTTGGGTGCTGGAAGGTGACGTCCGGCAGAGCCCAGCTCCTCCCGAGGAAATCCGCGGCACGGCGCCCAGTAGAGGAAGGTGAGGTCAGTCTCTCCTCTCCGGCACCCACTTGGGCATCCGCTGGCCACGGCGTGTGCTGAAGCCCTTTGCGGAGATTGTCCACATCTGACCCAGGGACGAGGGGAGGGGCAGGAGTGACAGACGGGCACACCGACAACTGAGCATCACGCAGACCCGATTGGGAAGCTGCACCCAGTCGCTCACCAGCTGTGAGCCTTCCGGCAAGTTCCTTCACTGCCCACCTGCAAAGTGGGACAGACGCCGGCCATCCTCCTCGGCAGCCTCCTCCTGGGCCCGTTTTCTCCCCGGGAGCCCTGGTGTCAGAAGCCAGGTAATAGGATGATTTGAGGAAGAGGAGGGGTCAGACCTAAGGAGGCATCGCTGGATCCTCCGCCCCCAACCCCACCGCCACCCCCGTCCCAGCTGGAGGGCTGGACAGAGAGACTTTTCAGCTCCGTGTTTCCAAAACTTTACCCACAGGAGCTACCGGGGAACCCCCTTGTATTCATTTTTAGGTCAGCAGTCACGAGGGGGGCCACACCCTGGGTGGCCACCACCACAGACGGGGTCCTCCCGCAGCTCTGGAGGCCAGGAGTCTGGGAGCAGGATGTGGCCAATCTGGATCCTTCCAAGGTCCCGTGTGCGATCTTTTCCTTGGAAGCTGACTCTTCCAGCTCCTGGGCGGGACCGGCACTCCTCGGCGGTACTTGGTTTGCAGCGGCATCACGGTCATCCCTGTCTGTGTCGTCACATGACCTTCTCCCTGGCTGTCCCCTGTTTCCACACCATCTCCCCTGTGTGTCTCTGTGTCTCATCCCTTCTTAGAAGCAGCCACACCAGAGTAGGGTCCACTGACCCCATGACCTCATCTCCACCAATGACATCTGCTACAATCCTGCTCCCACAGAGGGTCACATTCTGAGGTCCCGGGGGACACACAATTCAACCCATAACACCTGCTTCCAAAACAGACCCCCAGTTCTCACCCACAGAGAACTCAGGTGTTTCATGAAGGCCCCACCCCCACCAACCCCAAGTGGTTCTGACACAAATGGCCCAAAGACCTCACTCCAAGTAAACTGGAGTGAGGTAAAGACCTCACTCCAAGCTGCTGGCGCTACCGGTGACACCACCCTCGTCTCCCAGGCCTCCACCCAGTTCTCCCCCTGCAGCCCCGGGGGACGTGCCGGGAGATATGAGGCCACAGCCACCTGGCAACGACACTGCAGGCGGGCTCGGGCCAGGGAAGCTCAGTCAAGGGGCACCATGCTCCTGCCGTTTCTACACAAAGCCAACGTCACCGCTGCACTGCGTCCCTTCCCCAAAAGACAAGCTGACATCCAGTCCTCCGATGGGCCCTGTCTGGAAGTATGACTTTTGCAGATGCAATTCATTGAGACAAGGTCTTGCGGGAGAAGGGAGGGTCCCTGCTGCATCAAAACTGGTGTCCTCATGAAAAGAACGCCATGTGACGAGACACGGACACGGGGACAAGGCAAGTGAGGACGGACACAGGGACTGGAGTGATGCTGCCACAAGCTGAAGACACCGAGGACTACTGGCTGCCTGTCACCAGAAGCCGGGACACAGGCCTGGGACACAGTCTCCCGTAGATCACCAGAGCAGTGGCCCAGAGCCCGTCGAGGGCCACGCAGCCTGGACTCTGCAGGGGGAGCGGGAGTGGGGCTTGTCCAGGAGCTCCCTCTGCAAGACAAGGACTCGCATAGCACCACCTCCACGTGGCTCGCTTTATAGGACTCTGGGCACACAGAAGCGTCCATAAAGTGCCTACTGTGTGTCGGCTCCGACGGCTCTCCCTGGGGCTGGGACCTGGGGCAGTGGGTTGAGGCGGCCTCCCGGAACGGCACCTGCGGGGAAGGTCTGGCGCTGTCCGCGCCAGATCCGAACCCTGCAGCCTGCGGCGCTTTGGGCCCCCTTCCCGCGGGAGGCGCCCTGACGAAAGCCCAGGGTCGCAGTCAGAAACGTAGTGGATGTGTGTAAAACGGTTACTGAACGAATCACTTCCACAAAAATGCTCGTATATCCAGGCAGTTATCAGGTCAGCCTTCCCTTTGCAAATGAGAAAACAGAGCCGCTGGAGGTAGGGGAGGGGGTCGGCCCGAGCGCTCTCAGCGGATGGTGGGAAGCCAAGGAGAACCACCACGTGGAGGCCGAGGGATGAGGAAAACGAGAGGCAGGGCAGCTGAATCCATCCGCAGGCTCTGCAGGTGAGGCTCCGTGCGCCCTGGGGGTCTGCAGCCTGCTGCCCGGCCCCGCTCCCCACCTGCATCCCAGGTGAGCACACAGTCCGCCGGACTGTCCGCAGGGTCTGCGGTGCAGGCCGGCCCGCCTGCAGCAGGGCCGAGCTCACAGACGCCCGAACATTAGCGAGCCGCAGCCTCGCCGGCGCACACCCGCAGCCAACACACAAGAGGGCTCGGCGGTTCTCTTCACTCGAGGGGATGGGGGTTGTGGGGAGACGCAGGGTGGGCAACATCATCTGGGCGTCCGTGTGTCCCAGGTGCCGCTCTTCACAGCTGCAGAGGACACCGCGGGGGCTCAGACGCGGCCATTGGAGCTGTCCTCAATGCACCCGATGAGCGTTATCTGGGGACTGCTGGCTTTGCTCATACCTGCAAGAGGAGGAGGCGGAGCCACAGACCAGCGGAGGCACTTGCCTGAACTCCCGCAGCAGGTCAAGGGCAAACTGGGGTGGGCCAGCCCTCCCAGCTCTCTCCCCAGCTCCAAAGCATCCCCCCATCACATTGCCCCCAACCGGACGGCGGAAAGAGTGAGTGATGGCTGCGACAGGCGCAGGCTGTGACCCGGCCTTCTGACCCAGGACCTTCCCCTCTTTATCAGGATCTGCAACGCGGATATAACCGTTCTGCTCCATGGATTCTCAGGGAAGAACTCGGGGTCCCTCGGCTGGGGGCTGGGGTTGCTGCGTGCGTGCGTGCGTGAAACAGATAGAGACTAGGTGCTAAACTCACGTCCCATCAGCACACTTTCTCAGTGTGCCCTCCACACACAGCTGGAGCTGGGCCAGGACCAGCAAACGCCGGGGCGCACCTGGATCCGTCTTGTCTGTGACAAATGAACTCAAGCAAAATACGGCATGCCGCCTGCTTGAGGTCCTGAGCCATTACCCGCCCCACCCCCCGTCTACTGTAGTCTGGGACCTCTGCGGGCTTGACATCAGAGGTGGCCCCAAATCTTGAACGGTCTGGGCCCTGCAGCTGAGGCAGGCAGGAGCCCGAGGCACGATCTGGACCTAGGGACCGAGTCCCACACGGACCACCAGGAGGTCCCTGTGGATGCCTCTGTCCTGCCCTCCAAGGCAGAGCTCCTTACCCCATCTGTGATGACGCCCTCAGGGGCCGTATGTATTGGAGTGTGTGTGTGTTTGAGGGGAGCCCTTCAAGGAGCGGAGACCTGATCAGGGATTAAGGGCCCCTTCTGAGAGCAGCTCTCCCCGCAGAGACCACCGTGAGCATGGGGGCGGGGGGCACCGACTGCGTCCTGGTTCCCACGGGAGTGTGCATGTGTGGTGGCCGTGGTGTGCGTGGCTGTGGGAGAACATGCCAAGTCGAGCTACATGCTGCCTTTCCTGCTGACGTGTTACCTAGATACATAGATAGACAGACAGACAGACAGACAATAGTATTTGGAGCCCCTTTAAAATTGACCCAGAGCTGCCGTCCCAGAAGAGCTGCCCTGGCATGTCTCTGGCCTCAAACCTTTGGCTGTTCAAACAGGACAAACCAACCTTTGGGCCTAAAGCAGCCTTGGTTCCCAAAGAACTGTGTGCAAGGATGATGAGAAAGCGGGTGGGACTACCGGACTGATGCCACTGGGCTGAAAATGGAATCCGTGGTTCAGAATTCGTGTCCCTGTGTTGTCCTCTGCACCAGTTGAAATGCCTTCCTCCCGTGGATGTCATTACCCCGTCCCTCTCTCATCAATACCCCTGGCCTTTGTCTCCTAATCAGAACACTGGGTTTCTGCCTGAATCAGCACTTTTCAAATAACTATTCCTTTGATCTCAGATAAATGCTTGTTGCCTCTCACTGCGGAAGACGTTTCATGTGAGGTTATGCTATCCAAACCATGCTACAGGAAGTCTTCCTGCGCGTGGGCTACAGGGCCCCGGCACTGGGGGTGGGGGGCAGAGGGGACGCGTAGGTCTTTATTTCTGTTAATCCCTCGTTAGCAGGTGAAAGTCCGGACAGTCAGATTTTGTGGCCTGCCCCAGTAGCTCAGCGGGCGGCCTGGCAACCAGTTGCTCAGCTGCAGAGCACGGCCCGGGCGGAGAGGGCAGCACTTTTCTCCCACCCTCATGCCCGCTTTGGAGAGGCCTCGCTCTGGATCGACAGGGGAAGGTCCTGAGACTCGCCTCTCCCCTGGAAGCAGCTCCCCCCAATGTCGATGTGCCAAGAAACCCAGGAATCATGATCGCAGAGGGACTTACGGGAATTTTCCTCAGGTGGAGGGAAAATAATTAAAGGTAAGCAGGTGACATACATCAGCACACTCTTAACTGGTTTCTAGATAAGAAATGCTTACATGGCCCCTGAGCCCCGGAAGGGAGACAGAAGCTAAAACCTGCTGAGTGCTGTATGAGCCTGGGGCCCCAAGGCTCAGACACCAAGGTGGGGTCAGACACATAGGAGATGTGGGGGCACACCTGCGAAGGGGTGGGGCAGAGGGGGCCTGGGTGAGAGGATGCAGACCGCCCTGCAGGTGGGGCCCTGTGAGCAGGGGCAGGGGACAGAGGATGGAAGGCAGAGTCTCCCTGCAGCCACGCCCGGGACTTACTGACTATGTGCTAGGTCACCCGGCCAGACAGGTGACTGGGACGGACTGAACTACCTGGCAGGTCAGGAATAGAATCAGCCCCTGCCCCGGGAGCTGGGACGAGGGAGCCGGTCAGAGGACCGGAGGCGGGGTCCCATCAGGACCCACCAGAGAGATCAATCTAACTTCCGGGGGTGGTTGGCAGGGGTGGTTTGTAGACAGAGCTTTTCAACACAGGGTCTCAGGACTAAAGAGTGGTTTCCCCGATTTCCCAGCCTCTCAGACCTCAGTTACCAGATCGTAGCTTGAAACCCTTCTCTCTTCCAAGAGGAAAGCTCGTCTCCCACTGGGATTATGATGGGGAGTGTGTGAATGTGAGTATGAGTGTGTGTATGTGTGTGTGTTTCACAACTCACTGCGGGACGTGGGAGATGCCACTCACCCTTTCTGTGACTCAGTGTGCTCGCTGATAAAATGGAGACAATAACAGTGCTTAATTTGCAGGATAATGGTGGCCAGGAGACCAGATGTTTACTTCAGGGCAGCAGCGCCTGAGCCTGGACCAACTGGAGGTCAGGCAGTGTCATGTCCAGAAACGACATTCGCTGTGACTATAATGAATTCTCCCCTCTCTAGCGTGGTCGATCACAAAGTTTTCTGATGCATAAAAAATTGTGAGCACTGGATTTATCACACGCATCGCCGTAGATTGCTATGTTTCAAAAACGAAAAGACAATGAAATGCTCTGGACCTGGACACCAAGCTAGTTTTCCTTGGACCTTCTCCGAGGCACCTCTTTGTGAGTGTGACTTTGATGTTCACGCCGTGTCCAGGTGTAGACAGCGAGCCAGGCAACAGGAATGGGTCGCAGGCCACGTGTTGTTGCCGCCTGACAGCACAGCTGGGTGAGCAGGCCGACCCCCCCGCCCCCCGCCCCCCGCTCCAGGCTCGGGGAGGCCGGCCGGGATGCGTCCGCCCTTCCTGACTCCGCGCTCGTGGCTCAGTGGTCTGTGTGCCCTGCCATTTGCTGGGCTCTCCTCCAGGTTCACAACCAACCCAAGACTCTGCTCAAAAGAGAACAGCTTGGCCCAAGGAGGTCGCCCCGGAGCATGGCTATTTCCCAACCTCCGGACTCCCGCCAGATTACCTGAGGCTTGTACGTTAGAGAAATCTGAAAATATTTGGTCTTGTTCTCCTTACCAGATAGAAGGTTTCGGGGTCAACCTCTGGGCAGGCCAGCCACCCCCGCCCCTCAGGCGCTGCGGCCGGTACCTTTGGGGGCCTCACCTGAAGGGAGACGCTCACAGCTTCCCAACACAGCTTCCCCCCCGCCCCCCACCCCCGATCACCTCGGGTGGCTACTTTCCCGTCACTGCCGTTTCTTCTTACCCACTGCTCGTCTCCCCTCGGGTGCTCGAGAAGCTTCGTACCATCCGCAACACGGATGGACCTGGGGGTACAGTGCTAAGTGAAATAAGTCACACAGGGAAAGACAAAGGCCGTATGATTTTATTTACATGTGCAATCTAAAAAAAAACAAAAAAAAACAAATAATACAAAACAGGAACAGACTCATGGGTACAGAGAACAAACCAATGGTTGCCGGAGGGGAAGGGGGTGGCGGATGGGTGAAAAGCTAAAGGGGAGTAAGAGGTACAAACTTACAGTTCTAGAATAAATAAGCCACGGGGAGGCAGGGACCACAGCAGGGAATGTAAGTCGATTATATTGTAAGACGTTTGCATAGCGATGGCTGGGGACTAGGCAGTACAGTGATCACATCGGAAGGCAGATAAATGTGGAATTCCTATGCTGTACATCTGAGAATAATATAATATTGTGTGCCAACTATACTTTAATTTAAAAATGGTGAGGCGTTTTAATTAAAGTAATTTAGAACATTAGTGGTTAACCAGAGCACTGCCGACAAAAATTTGCATTGCCCCTCGAAGTTTTCCGAGTGCTGTCTTGCGCCATCACTCTGCTTTGTCGTGGCTGATTTCTCTAAAGATCTGTAGTCGCGGCTCCCAGTGGCTCACAGTCTCAAAGTCTAGAAGGGAGCGGTCACAAGCAGGAAGACGGTCTGCGCCCTCTGAGGCCCCCCTGACGAGGGGAGGCAGGCCCGACCGCAGGTGCTCCGGCCCGGCCCGCACCAGACCCGGCTCCTGGGTCAGGGACTCCTCGAGGAGATTCTCCAGGGACGAAGGCACCTGCAACCGAGCGAGGCAGCCAGCATTAACAGTATTTGGGGGGTGCCACAGCTTTCCTTTACACAGTCTTTCAGACAGAGTCAAAATGGTTTCAATTCCACTTTCTTGAAAAGACAAATGTGATTCTCACTGGCACTGGGGAGAAGCAGCAGCCGGTTCAAGGCCTCTCAACCAGTGAAGAGCTTGACTCCCTCCCTAGCCCCCTGACCACGAGGCTGCGCCACCGTCGGACCCGGACACCGAGCCCAGCAACCAGGAAGAAACCCTAACGATCTTAGCTTTCACTCGGCCGTTCCTACTTTCGCACACTTCCCCCTACTTTCTCACACCAATTCCCAGAGCTAGGCAGGACACGTCTTTTACGGAGGAGCAAACTGAGGTTCCGCAAAGGTAAATGACTTGTCCAAGGC